>JACCIB010000213.1:0-249961 GCA_018906965.1 Philotrypesis tridentata
TCAAATGTTGGAATTTTATAATTATCAATTTAGTATTAGAAATGATTTTAACCCATTTCTTAATTTAGAAAAATTAACTCAGCAGTTTATTGTTGATGCTTACATTAAAGTTGAAGGATCAAGATTACATTATTTACAAAAAAAATCAACATTATTAAGAACAGATTTATACAAAGGCGTAATAGATTACATAAATAAAAAAGATCAAGAAAATATAAGAATAGGAAAAATGATTATTTTACCATCATCATTTTCTGGAAGTCCTCGAGCATTGAAACAAAATTTTTTAGACTCAATGATTTAGTACAAAAACATGGTAAACCAGATTATTTTATTACAATGACTAGTAATCCCAATGGATAGAAATTACAGATAATATAAATCATTTTGAAACAGTAATAGATAGACCAGATATTGTTGCCAGAGTTTTTAATGAATAAGTCAAAGCTTTTTTAGATGATGTTACTAAAAAAGGAATTTTCGGAAAATGCATTGCATTTACACATGTGATAGAATTTCAAAAAAGAGGTTTACCACACCTACATATGTTATTATTTGTTGAAAAAAATAACAAAATATACAATCCAGATTTTATAGATAAAGTTATTTGTGCAGAAATTCCTGATCAACATAAATATCCAAAATTATATGAAATTGTTAAAAAATCTATGATACATGGACCATGTGGAAAGTATAATGTTCATTCACCATGCATGGACAAAGAAAAAAGTAAATGTACTAAAAATTTTCCTAAAACATTTAATGAAACCACTAATATCAATACTAATGGATACCCAAATTATAGACGAAGAAATAATGGAAGAGAAATTATATTCAATAACACGAGAAAAGCAGATAATAGATTTGTAGTTCCATATAATCCATTTTTACTATTAAAGTATAATTGTCATATAAACGTAGAAATTTGTTCCATAGTTCAGTGCGTAAAATATTTATTTAAATATTGCTTTAAAGGTCCTGATTCTGCTTTTATTGAAATGAATAACATCCAAAAAGAAGACGATAATGTTAACTATGATTATGACGAAATAAAACAATTCATAAATACAAGATATATAAGTCCACCAGAAGCAATGTATCGATTATTAAAATTTTCTATGTATATGTTATCTCACGTAATATACAGATTAGCAGTACATTTAGAAAACCAACAATTTCTTTATTTTATAGAAGGTTGTGAAAATGAATTGTTGAACAAAAATTTAAATACAACATTAACAGCATGGTTTGAACTTAATAAAAACGATGCAAATGCTAGAAAATATTTATACTTTGAAATTCCATATTACTACGTTTTTAGTGAGCAACGGAAAGAATGGACTCAAAGAAAAAAACAAAGTAAACCTATTTTAAGTAGAATGTCTTTTGTAAATCCGAAAGATAGAGAAAAGTATTACTTACGATTGTTATTATTACATGTTAAAGGAGCTCAATCCTTTGAAGATTTGAGAACATTTGAAGAAAAAACCTACTCAACATATTATGAAGTAGTTCTAGCTAGCAATTTAATAACTACTGATGAAGAATGGGATAAGTGTTTGCAAGAAGCAATTGAAATTCAATTTCCTAAAGCATTGTGTAATTTATTTGCTTACATTTGTATTTTTCACAATCCGCTAAATGCAAGAGTTTTGTATGATAAATTTAAAGAATACTTTTATAGCCCAAAATATTCAAAAGAAGAAGGTGAAATAATAGCCTTAAAAACGATTAGTTCTGTGTTATTAACAAATGGTAGCAATTTACCAAACATTAATGAAGAATATAGTTTTCATAATTATACATTCGAAGAATTTCTCGCATCGGGCGATGTAATGGCAAAAGATTTGTTTAATTTGGAATCTTTAACGCATAAACAACGTTTAGTTTTTGATGCCATTATAAACAGTATTAATACCAACGACTTTAACAGTACATGTTTTTTTATTGATGGACCTGGAGGCAGCAGAAAAAGTTATTTACTAAAATCAATAATCAGTTATTGCAAGACACACAATATTAATTTACTACCCGTAGCATGGACTGGTATAGCTGCAAACTTATTATTAAATGGAAAAACTTCACATATAATATTTAAATTACCACTAAATATTGTTGATAATACAACTTGCAATGTAACACCAAACTCAGAATATGGGAAAATGCTGCAAAATATTCAAATTATTATCTGGGATGAAATAACTATGACATCAAAACATGCATTTGAAGCTGTAGACAAATTATTTAAAGATTTGTGTCAAAATAATTTTACATTCGGAGGTAAAGTAATGGTTGTTTCTGGAGATTTCCGACAAACATTACCAGTTGTAAAACATGGCGATAGAACAAAAATTATTGAAAACTGTGTAAAAAATAGTAAAATATGGAGAAATGTATAACATATGTCTTTAAAAGAAAATCTTAGAGTTAATAATAACGACATCGAATTTGAACAATGGCTTCTTAATGTTGGAGATGGTAAAGTCAATACTAATTTTGAAATGTAGAATGATTTGATTAAAATTCCAAATGAACTTTTAACAAATAGACAAATAATTATGGACATTTTTGGTAGTACCTTTAATAATATTACTGAAGTTCATAAGAAAGTTATCTTAGCTCCAAGAAACATTGATGTACAAATGATAAATGATGAAATTATAAGCAAAGTTTGTGGAGAAATGAAAGAGTATTATAGTGTTGATACAGCTTTAGATAACGAAGATAATAATTGACAAAATGTATTTCCACAGGAATTTTTGAATTCATTAACACCAAACGGATTACCTCCGCATATACTACGTTTAAAAGAAGGAGCTATTGTAATTCTTTTACAAAATCTTAATTTAAATGAAGGCCTTTGTAATGGAACTCGATTAATTGTAAGACAATTAATGGATTACAGTATTAGTGCCGAAATAATTAGTGGTTACAAATCTGGAACTATTACAGTAATACCACGTATTGATTTAACATCATCTAACGAAGAATTGCCATTTATATTAAAGCGAAGACAATTTCCATTAAGATTAGGATATGCTATGACCATTAATAAATCGCAAGGTCAAACATTTAACAAAGTTGGAGTATACTTACCAAATTCAGTTTTCAGCCATGGACAATTGTACGTTGCACTTTCAAGGGTTACGTCAAAATCTGATTTAAAAATTGTACTAACTAATAGTTCATCATTCATAAATGAGCATGAAAAAGATGATGAAAAAAGTGTATACACTAAAAACATAGTGTATCAAGAAATTTTACTTTAAAACATTTATCAAACAAATATGCGCTGTGATTGCATATCATCGGCTGCAAATAAATATGCGCTGTGATTGCATATCATCGGCAGCAAATAAATATGCGCTGTGATTGCATGTCATCGGTAGCAAATAAATATGCGCTGTGATTCCATATAAGACAGGGTTCGACAGAAGGAAAACTGTCTATTTCAAAAACCTGGGACGAAACGCAAAACAACTAACATACAGAAACGGAATGATTATATATCACCTCCAGGATGACGGGAAATCATCCTCGAGTACACTCTCTAAGTACCCTGGTGAAAAGATTGACGTGATTTTTTGATTTACCTAAACTACATAATTTTTTTACTTGCATTTATTATGTATTATTTAACGTAAAATTATGATGTCTTGATTTCCAATGATTTTACGTGATTTTATAACATACAAACATTTTTAATAATATCACGTGATAAACAGTTGATAAACATTATTTTTCTTGACTCTATTGCTCGATGTTGTAAATAAATTAAATAAATACAATATGTATCTCTTCGAGCTACGTATTTTATTAAATCAGCCAACGTTTCGGTCCATGTATGGACCCTTATCCAGGCTTTTTTTTATAACAATAGTAACACTTTGTTAAGCCCGCTAAGGTGTTGATGCAGCACTGTGTTTATCTGAATTTCGAGCTTGTAAAAATATGTCAAATTATTGTCCGGATATGCCCGTCTGTGGGCTTAAAAAAGTGTTACTATTGTTATAAAAAAAAGGCTTGATAAGGGTCCATACATGGACCGAAACGTTGGCTAATTTAATAAAGTACGTAGCTCGAAGAGATACATATTGTATTTATTTAATTTAGTTGATAAACATCATAAAATCACGACAATATTTTCAACAGGGTACACATTAATATTTCCTTAAAAAACTAAAAATTTCCTGGACACGGTGTCCAACTGTCAGGGTGGCCTCCAGGATGACGGAAAATCGTCCTCGAGTACACTCTCTAAGTACACATTCATATTTCCATAAAAAACTAAAAATTCCCTGGAGACGATGTCCAGGTGTCAGGGTGACCCCCAGGATGACGGGAAATCATCCTCGAGTACACCCGCTGAGTACACATTAATATTTCCTTAAAAAACTAAAAATTCCTGGAGACGATGTCCAGGTGTCAGGGTGACCCTCAGGATGACGGGAAATCATCCTCGAGTATATCCTCTAAGGAAACTTTAATATTTCCTTAAAAAACTGAAATTTCCCCGGAGATGATGTCCAGGTGTCAGCATGACCTCCAGGTTGACGAAAAATCATCCTCGAGTACACTTTCTTAGTACACATTAATATTTCCTCAAAAAACTACAAATTTCCCCGGAGATGATGTCCAGGTGTCAGAGTGACCCTCAGGATGACGGGAAATCATCCTCGAGTACACACGCTGAGTACACATTAATATTTCCTCAATAAACTAAAAATTCCCTGGAGACGATGTCCAGGTGTCAGGGTCACCCCCAGGATGACGGGAAATCATCCTCGAGTATATCCTCTAAGGAAACTTTAATATTTCCTTAAAAAACTTAAATTTCCCCGGAGATGATGTCCAGGTGTCAGCATGACCTCCAGGTTGACGAAAAATCATCCTCGAGTACACTTTCTTAGTACACATTAATATTTCCTCAAAAAACTACAAATTTCCTGGAGACGATGTCCAGGTGACAGAGTGACCCTCAAGATGACGGGAAATCATCCTCGAGTACACTTTCTTCGTACACATTAATATTTCCTAAAAAAACTACAAATTTCCTGGAGACGATGTCCAGGTGACAGAGTGACCCTCAGGATGACGGGAAATCATCCTCGAGTACACCCGCTGAGTACAAATTAATATTTCCACAAAAAACTAAAAATTCCCTGGAGACGATGTCCAGGCGTCAGGGTCACCCCAGGATGACGGGAAATCATCCTTGAGTATATCCTCTAAAGAAACTTTAATATTTCCTTAAAAAACTAAAATTTCCCCGGAGATGATGTCCAGGTGTCAGCATGACCTCCAGGTTGACGAAAAATCATCCTCGAGTACACTTTCTTAGTACACATTAATATTTCCTCAAAAAACTACAAATTTCCTGGAGACGATGTCCAGGTGACAGAGTGACCCTCAGGATGACGGGAAATCATCCTCGAGTACACCCGCTGAGTACACATTAATATTTCCACAAAAAACTAAAAATTCCCTGGAGACGATGTCCAGGTGTCAGGGTCACCCCCAGGATGACGGGAAATCATCCTCGAGTATATCCTCTAAGGAAACTTTAATATTTCCTTAAAAAACTGAAATTTCCCCGGAGATGATGTCCAGGTGTCAGCATGACCTCCAGGTTGACGAAAAATCATCCTCGAGTACCCTTTCTTAGTACACATTAATATTTCCTCAAAAAACTATAAATTTCCTGGAGACGATGTCCAGGTGACAGAGTGACCCTCAGGATGACAGGAAATCATCCTCGAGTACACCAGCTGAGCACACATTAATATTTCCACAAAAAACTAAAAATTCCCTGGAGACGATGTCCAGGTGTCAGGGTCACCCCCAGGATGACGGGAAATCACCCTCGAGTACACTTTCTAAGTACATATTAATATTTCCTCAAAAAACTAAAAATTTCCTGGAGACGATGTCCAGGTATCAGGGTGACCCTCAGGATGACGGGAAATCATCCTCGAGTATATCCTCTAAAGAAACTTTAATATTTCCTTAAAAAACTGAAATTTCCCCGGAGATGATGTCCAGGTGTCAGCATGACCTCCAGGTTGACGAAAAATCATCCTCGAGTACACTTTCTTAGTACACATTAATATTTCCTCAAAAAACTACAAATTTCCTGGAGACGATGTCCCGGTGACAGAGTGACCCTGAGGATGACGGGAAATCATCCTCGAGTACACCAGCTGAGCACACATTAATATTTCCACAAAAAACTAAAAATTCCCTGGAGACGATGTCCAGGTGTCAGGGTCACCCCCAGGATGACGGGAAATCATCCTCGAGTATATCCTCTAAGGAAACTTTAATATTTCCTTAAAAAACTGAAATTTCCCCGGAGATGATGTCCAGGTGTCAGCATGACCTCCAGGTTGACGAAAAATCATCCTCGAGTACCCTTTCTTAGTACACATTAATATTTCCTCAAAAAACTAAAAAATTCCTGGAGACGATGTCCAGGTATCAGGGTGACTCTCAGGATGACGGGAAATCATCCTCGAGTACACCCGCTGAGTACACATTAATATTTCCTCAAAAAAACTAAAAATTCCCTGAAGACGATGTCCAGGTGTCAGGATGACCCTCAGGATGACGGGAAATCATCCTCGAGTACACTCTCTAAGTACACATTCATATTTCCATAAAAAACTAAAAATTCCCTGGAGACGATGTCCAGGTGTCAGGGTGACCCCCAGGATGACGAAAAATCATCCTCGAGATGGTGCACTAGGTGTACATAAATATATGTGGGTGGAGATAAAGCGTTATCCTTAAAAAAAGGATTAAGTAATTGTACGGGACATCGGACACCGAACACCGGACACGGGACACGGGACACGGGACACGGGACACGGTCGCCGCTTAATATAATATAAGATTACACATGATATTGTGTATTTTTGGCATAGTTGTAATATATTTTTCTTTTAAAGAATGTTGCATCTGTTTGTAAAACCCTGTGTGTCATTATTGCAACGTTGATATTGTGGATTAGAATTTATTTTGTCAATCCGTTTTTTATATATCTATTGGTAAAGTTGACAGGGTAATTATTGTCAGCTAGTAATTTTCTTACAATATGGATGTTTTTCTTATGAAAAGATGTGTATGACAATTTAATAGCTTTATCAATAAGATTGTATACCTTGGCGATTTTTTGAAATTCAGGAAGTTGTGAGTGATAATTCAAAAATCAACCAGAAAAGGTGGGCTTCGTGTACCAATCAGTCATTACTTTTCCTGTATTCTTTACCAAGAGAACGTCTAAGAAACTTATGGAGTTATTTCTTTCCATTTCATGTGTAAATTGTACACGGCTATTGTAAGAATTAAATATATTAAGTGTTCCATTAATCTTTGTTTTTAGAATGCATGTAATAATATCATCTACATAACGGTAAAAAAATACGGATTTAAATGAAAGTTTTGAGATGCAGACCGTCTCGAGATCATCCATCACTAAATCAGCGAATAATCCCGAAATCGGAGAGTAGTCGGGGCCCCATGGAACTGTATAGGATAGTTATTGGAAGTTCGTGCCACTAGCAATTTTATTGTTGGAACTGGTAATGGTTCAGGTACTGATAACTACCAAAAAGTCTCTACAATGTACCTACCCCGGAACATTGTTATTATTGCAAAATTATGGCCAAAAATGCATTTTTTTTTGGTTTATCGTCTCTAGCTCTTTTATTATTAACTTTACGTGAAAAAGTTGAGAATGTTTTTTATTCAGAATTAAATTTCCTATAAGGTACATGTGTTCTCGGATGCAAAATTGACTTTTTTCATCGCTAAATTGTTTAAAACAAAAAAAGTTTTTGTAAACTTTTATATTGCAATAGTTTATATAAAAAATACTTTTTTTAATCGAACTTACACTCAAACATATCTCTATAGTTCATACAACATAAAAATTTCAGTCCGACCTCGCTATCTCAAAATGGCGGCTTATTGTAAAATTATTAATCAGTATTTTCCAATTCATTTCAATTTTGCTCTAATTGCAATAAATTGATGGGACCACTTGGAATCGATAGCTTATGTCCTACTCAACAAATACTTAAAATAACTTTTTTTCAAATTAATATTTAACAACATTTTTAGCAACAAATGTCTTTTTCAATATTGTTATCTCGGTCAATTTTAAAGTTACAGAAATGTGCTAAAGTGAATCGTAAAGTGCATAAAAAATCATGAATTTTCATATATTTACTTTTAAGATTGGACCAATAGGAGCCGAGATAAAAAAAATTTTTCAATCGCCGATTGCGCCGAAACTACTTGATATTTTTTGTTGAAATTTAGCACAGTGGTTGTTGAAATAATGCTCTAAAAGATGACATTTTATCGAATAGCTCTAGATGGTTTAGTTCGTCTAAAACGACTGACGAACAATGTGAGTTCAGCGCGCGCGGCCGCGCGGCTACTCCTGCGCCGGCCAGGGAGGGCGGTGCAGTGGTGGGGGGTCTGCCGCGCGACGGCGGACAGAATTCGGACACCTTAGTTGTAATTTGATTATCTCGTTAACCAAAACTGCTATTGCAATAAACTTTTTTTTCATTTAACCTGCTTTTTTCTCAGCTTTAACGCTATGCTAATTAAATTTTCATGGGTACAATACAAACACCCTAAATTACCAATTTTTTCGACAAAAATCTCTTATACCTATTTTCATAGATTTTACATGCATGCATTGCTTTACTATCATTATATAAGTACTTACATTCATCATAAAAATGTTCTGTAATGCAATGCAGGCTTTGTATATAGCCATAAGAGATTTTTGTCGAAAAAATTGGTAATTTAGGGTGTTTGTATTGTACCCATGAAAATTTAATTAGCATAGCGTTAAAGCTGAGAAAAAAGCAGGTTAAATGAAAAAAAAATTTATTGCAATAGCAGTTTTGGTTAACAAAATAATCAAATTACAACTAAGGTGTCCGAATTCTGTCCGCCGTCGCGCGGCAGTCCCCCCACCACTGCGCCGCCCTCCCTGGCCGGCGCAATAGTAGCCGCGCGGCCGCGCGCGCTGAACTCGCATTGTTCGTCAGTCGTTTTAGACGAACTAAACCATCTAGAGCTATTCAATAAAATGTCATCTTTTAGAGCATTATTTCAACAACCATTGTGCTAAATTTCAACAAAAAATATCAAGTAGTTTCGGCGCAATCGGCGATTGAAAAATTTTTTTTATCTCGGCTCCTATTGGTCCAATCTTAAAAGTAAATATATGAAAATTCATGGTTTTATATGCACTTTACGATGCACTTTAGCACATTTCAGTAACTTTAAAATTGACCGAGATAACAATATTGAAAAAGACATTTGTTGCTAAAAATGTTGTTAAATATTAATTTGAAAAAAAGTTATTTTAAGCGTTTGTTAAGTAGGACATAAGCTATCGATTCCAAGTGGTCCCATCAATTTATTGCAATTAGAGCAAAATTGAAATGAATTGGAAAATACTGATTAATAATTTTACAATAAGCCGCCATTTTGAGATAGCGAGGTCGGACTAAAATTTTTATGTTGTATGAACTATAGAGATATGTTTGAGTGTGAGTTCGATTAAAAAAAGTATTTTTTATATAAACTATTGCAATATAAAAGTTTACAAAAACTTTTTTTATTTTAAACAATTTAGCGATGAAGAAAGTCAATTTTGCATCCGAGAACGCATGTACCTTATAGGAAATTTAATTCTGAACAAAAAACATTCTCAACTTTTTCACGTAAAGTTAATAATAAAAGAGCTAGAGACGATAAACCAAAAAAAAATGCATTTTTGAACATAATTTTGCAATAATAACAATGTTCCGGGGTAGGTACATTGTAGAGACTTTTTGGTAGTTATCAGTACCTGAACCATTACCAGTTCCAACAATAAAATTGCTAGTGGCACGAACTTCCAATCAAAATCCCATGGGGCCCCGACTAGAGCCCATTGGTCTGCCAAAAAATTGTTTGTAAAATTTATTGTTAAATTGAAAGAACGTGTTCTCTATAAGTAATTCACATGCTGCTAAGAGATCATGGAGTGGAAAGTCAGATCTTTTAGCTTGTTTTATTTTTTCAATTACGTCATAACTATTTTTTACATAGGATTTCGGCTGATCCAAATTGCTTTGTCGAATTTTCAATAACGTCCTCGAGAAAAAATATGTGGGTGATTCTATTGTTGAAGTAATAGGTCGCAACGGATAATCTTTTTTGCGGATTTTTGGTAATCCATATGCTTTTGGTAAAATCGTATCCGTTTGAGTAAGTTTTTGTCTACTATATTTTTTGCCAAGAAAACCATTATCATTCCAAACATTCAGAAAGCTTTTTACCTTTGCCTGTGTATAAGCTGCAATGTTACATATGTAGGCCAAATCAAAACGAGTGTTTGTACACGTATTGAGAAACATAGAAAATCAAAACATAATGTCATACATGAACACAATAGTAAATTATAGTAAGTATCGAAATTGAAACCACAGTTTCAATTTCGATAAAATAGATATAAAGGATAAAGAAAGTAATTTAAACAAAAGGCTTGTTTCAAAAAAGTTACATATTCAAATGCAAGACAATGGTATAAATAAAATGGAAGACACACAAAAACTCAATAACGTGTGAACACACTTATTACACCATTTGAAAAACAAAACGGATTATAGGCGACTCTAAACTTGTACATATGCGGCAGAGCGACTAGCGTGATGTTACTCGTAAACAGACTGCTTGAAAAATCAGCGAGACTCCTCGTTGATATAAAAGCGCTGGCTACACCTATTGTTTCCTTATTATCGAAACAGTAGCTAAGAAAGCCGGAACAATAACAGTGTCCGTCTTCTGGCTTCTCGCTCCTCCTTCTCCCGCCACTCGTTCTGTAGATCACCACCATGAAAGTGAATAAAGCCGATTTCGCTAGTAACCGTGAGTGTTAATTATTTATTTATCCTTTTAAATTCCCCGCCTAGAGTACGAAGCCTCGTGCGAACTAGCCGAGCGCGAGTACACGCATGTACGCATTCCGTGGCCAAGGTGCTCATTTTCTCAATTTTAACTTTCAGTTAACCGACCACGGGGTGGAGACTGAAGACCAAGAGTGACCCCAAAAATCTTCCATATTACAAATTTTTAAATATTTATATTTGTATTCTCATGTCTTTATATAAAGTTAATCTGTAGGTATAGTGTTCGCACGTACGTACGGTCGGTCGGTCTTTTTATCTCTATCTTTATCAGTCCGTAACTTAACGTCTCAAGACGAATCGATACATATCATTGAAAATATGTATTTATAAAAAATATTGTCATATAGATTCACGTAGAAATCAATGTATGCATACGAACGGTTGATCTATCTTATTAGGTCTAACTATATCCCATAACTTTAAAAATTTTAAATATAAATTATTAATATAGTATAGATATTTTAATTATCGAAATATCCACCAATCGTAGAATCTGTATATTAAATATAAATTAGTTTCAAATTTGATTCAAATTTTCACATCAATCTCGAAAACTTCAAATCTACTCATGTACATATCAAAATTTACATAGTGGCTTCTTTCAAGATTTCAAAATAAAATATCCAATTAATTTGTTATTAATTTGTATATTTCTAACATCCATATAATTACCCATGTGAACCATATCAATTTTCACTTAAAATATCCACATAAATACACAAACAAAAAAAATGCAAAATAACAAAATAAATGGATGTTTATTTTAATATCTTAAAACAGATAACATACAACAATTTAATGTTTTACATATAAAAAATAACACAAAGAAATCGCAACACATTTTTCTTAATTAAACACGTACAGCAAATATGGAAATTATTACTAATATAATCAAATCAAATTAAAATTAATTAATTACTTCAAAAAATTTATAATAAACTTTCAAAAGCTTGAAAATTAGTAAAATGTATTAATTCTGTGACGGCTACTGGATATATCAAGGGAGAAATGAGAGAACGATTAACTGGACTGGTGGATCTGTGTCAATGCAAACTTGGAAAGAGAGCTTCGCTTCGTTCGACTGTCGCCGGTAATATGTTGCTGGAACGCCGCCGTGATCTCAATGACGGCTGCTTGGACGCCCCGCTGACAGTGTCATAGATGATTTCAGGGCTGATGGAACCCTGATTCAGTCCTGATGGTACTCTGATTTTAGCCCTGACTTTTTAAATTAGCCCTGATTTTATTTAATATGAAGTATAAGAATAAAGTTTGTTACATAGAAATATTAGGTCACTTACAAATCAACATATAGTAACTGTAAATACCACCGAGTATGAGATTTTCTACTTTTTCTCGAAATGGCTCCGATGTTATCCAGGCGAGCATGTGTTGACAGTGGCCCGTCACAACATACAAGTTTAATTTTATAGTTTTCATGAAAATAATGTATTTGAAAGTATGAAATTCTTACATTAGCGATAATTACAATTCAAATGATTTTTCATTAAATAATTAGTAAAATCTTCACGTATCTGTTCACCTGTTACAGAGGCTATTTGCACAGAATCATCTGAAACATTGATTGACTGGATTGCGGTTGTATTTTCAACGTGTATTTAGTAAGCCCCATCGCCTACAAAAAAATATGGTAGATATAGATCAGAATTTTGAACTTTACTAGCGCTTGGAATACTAATTAGATTTAACATCAAAGCTTTATAAAACTGAGATGCCCTAAATGTAGCTGCGTTGTGTTGGCTGCCAAACCCTCCTACATCTATACAAATATATCTATAATCAGCATCAACCACAGTTTGCAAAACAATCGAAAAATACTTCTTATAATTATAGAATAGACTACCTGAATTAGCTAGTTTTTTATGGCTACGTGACGTCCATCTATGGATCCTATACAATTGGGAAAGCCCCATTTGGCTTGAAAATCTTGAAAGATTTTAAGAAAATCATTTACTGTTGGAATGGCCATATGCAATGGTGATAGCACAGACCATAAAACATTCATTGTTTTTGACACAATAACAGAAACTGTTTTTACTCCCATTTTGAACGTAAATGCCAAGTCGGAATACGTGCTCCCCATTGCTAAAAATCTAAAATAATTCAATTTATAATCGATGGAATACAATCGTTGACGCCAATATCATATCTTAATAAAAATTAAATTACCTGAGTGTCAAAACTAGTTGCCCTTCCGGGATAATTGGTTCAGGATGGAGTTTACACCAATCTTTAATCAGTGAAGGAGCAATTTTGTGCAAAATTCACTCAAAAGTTGAAACTCTGATTCTCCGGTATTTTAGAAAAGAATCAGGATAGTTTTCATGGCCGGAAATAATGCACAGTATTGACCACAGATAGCACGAGTACTCGAGAAACTCATAATTCGATATAATGTAATTATTTGCTCTTTAATAAACAACACCTAAAATGGTAAAAATTCAATGAGAAATAGAGGTTAGATCCGGGGCCAATTTGTTCATTCTATTATAACAAAAACATAACATTCTCCTGTAAGACCATTCAAAAATAATTACGTATGCATTTTGCGAACGTAGAAAATTGCAAACAACAGATGTGTGTACTATCCAAAAAATTTGCACTTCTAACGCTATGAAAAAGCCGATAATGCTTCTATTAACATTGTGCGGCGGTCTATATTCTATGATCGTACGTGCTAAAGCCATGGCTATTCTGTATATTTCATGACAAAAAGCAGTGGGTACAGTTACAATTAACATCACAAGTAAAGTAACTTCGTTTAAATATCGTGAATGTAGTTACAATATTTTCTAGCAGCTACGGTATAACCTAGCAAAGGCTGTGTATTGTAACGACGGTGCGACGTACAGTATAAGTGAAAATCATTTCATTGTTTCATGGCGCGAGAAATGAAAGATGCTTTTTTTACCAATGACATATTTATATGAATTCAGAAATCGATTAAAAGAACACGCGTACGATGTGCATGCAATGAATTACGGAACGCCGTAAAAAGGTTAGGTCACCACATCGAATCTTTTTATGTAGATAACACTTACTAGAAACATGGATATCAGCCGCTACTTTATTCCACTCATTTCCAATGAACTTATTATTGTTGTTGGAGTGGTGGAAAATCAGTGAGGTTGTTTATTAATAATAAGTAACTTTATTCAGTGTGATGATTTGTCGTCGGACACGTTCGTCTCCCTCCGAGACTTACAGGAAAGAGAGAGAATGAGCACGAGTACAGTGTAGATAAGCGCTCTTCTCTACATTGTCCTATACTGTATATATATGGCGTTCTTGCAGTCGCGCGTGTCTTGATGTACAAAATTGCATGTAAACAAGAGATGGCTCAACAAGTATGAAAATTTGAGACATAGGCAAAGAGTGTTTATTTGTATTCGACTAATCCTTTATTCCAGACAGCTGGTCTTCTTTGTACTTCGTCAATAAGCAGTGGCACTTTGTTCTCGTCCATCACATATCTTAAGGCGTATGTTTGAAAACTGTAGCGACTCGCATCACGTTGAAACCGATCGGACTAGTGCAGCGTTGCCAAATCCCGCTCGAAAAAATGGACGGTATGGTAGATTTCGAATTAGCTTTATCAGTACCCATCAGACATAATAATTTTTTGTCGCCCTAACATCAATTTTTGATTGTATTTATTTACTAAATTATTTATTTATAAATATACACATTGCTTTCATGAAAATGAAACTTATCTTAGAAAATAAATTCTTAAAACATGTGTTATTAGATAGCACGTGGCAAGAAGACTTAAAATAAATATTTCTTATAAGTTATCTTATGTGTTTTCAACAAGTTACTTTCTTAATTGACTGCCTGAAGTTAGATTGTAATTGGGAATATAAATAATATTAAAAAAAAAAAATTTAACTTTATTTTGTTAACCATATTAAGCGAACTAAAAATTTTTCTTACATTCTATTATTGACCATCATATTTATATAATAAATATTAAATACAAACAATTTAAATTGTTAATTTTTATGAGTACACTTGAAAATTATAAAAGTTTCGCAGAGTTCAATAAGTTAGTATAAATAAATAAATAAATAATAGCTTACAAGAAGTAATATAAAATCTTGAATTCTTTCAAAAATCAAAATACACTAAAGCTATCTACTACAATTACATGTCATAAAATATTGTCACCATTTTTCTATATCATTTATACTAAAACTGTTAATATTTTATGATTGAACGCAACATTTGCATCAAAAATGAAAAATAAAAAAACTATGTAAATTATTAGTTCTCCAGCACATAGTTTAAAATAAAGAATTTTAGTAATTTTTTGATCAACTATAAAACCTTGTATTTTTTATATCAACCAATAAAGTTGTATATTATTAGTATATACGATTAATAAATATTATGAGGATATTTCTTCATCAATTAGTTATTAATTAAAGTTGAGTCGTCAGTAGAATTTTCTGCTTTATATTCCTGTTGATTGTGTTGATTTTCTGTGTTAGAAACTAATATTTCATTACAAATGACGTTGATATTTGATCTAGTGGGAGAGTGTATAGTATTGTCAGTCCACTGAGTTATTGTAGAAGATTTTGCGATGTCGTTTGAAAAATTCGCATTTGTCCATTCAACATTAATATTCTTTGCTTGATTAACTGATTTATCAGTAATAGAAGGCCGAACTATCGTAGCTGGAATCTGTCCAGGAGGATAAAGATTTTCATTTTGATATTGTCCGGCTCTTTCAACGACCATGTTACTGCCAATGATTACCGTTGCATCCATCCTACTCTAGGAGTGATATTAGGCGGATACGTTATAGGTGCTGGAATTTGTCTCTGCATCGCGCCTTGATTAAACCAGTTTTAATGATCCATAGATTGAAGGTTATGTTGTCCATAGTACTGAGGTAGCACCTGCTCATAGTACTGAGGATTTCCATTTGAAGGTGGACGAGGAATGGGATCATACCGATCGTATAAATACACGTGCATTCTCGTATCTAAAACAATAAACATGAGATATTTTGATTATACTCTTTGGACAAATTGATTATTTTTATTTAATCTCAACGCACAAACAAAATTTTTCATAGCGTTTTCAAACTTTTTACTAGGTGTACTTACCATTATTATAATTTCGACGCCCAATATCACGTTCTCTTGCACTTGGCTGATACATCTTTTCCACCTTAATTGGAACACTGTTCTTGCGCTTAATAAAGTTTACAATCTGACAGTCTGAAAAAAATTAAACACAATGCACAATAAAACTCTAATTTTAACAATATATTAATAATATTACCTTTTACCATCATCATCGCCTAAGCGTCTCCTCTTCGGTATTACTGAAGAACGTTCATTTATCTGAGTAGAATTTTTGTATACTCATTTAAAAACTATTCGCGATATATCCGTTGGACAGAGCAAAATACTCTCTTTTTTCACTTCGTGCAGTGTTACTAAGAGAGTTTCAAAATAGGCTATGCGATATCTATCTTCGTGCGAATAATTACCTGTCTGAGAATGGTTATTGGCAGATTTCTCCAAAACTGGGAGTTTCTGGTTTTCTATTGGCAATAGATGCTGAGCAATCTCATGATCTTTTAGGTTCATGTTGGTTGAATGATAAGCTTCAGAAGGAAACCGAAGGTGCATCAAGAAAGCTATCTAAGCTAATGCTCGATGAATTGACTTCTGTAGTATTTGTGTATTTCTTGTAGTATAGTCATCCTCAAGAGCATCGACAGATTGGTAATGTAAGACACGAGAGTGCTCTGTTTTAAATGTTTTAGCCAAGCTTTTCCACTTGTTCTGGGCACTGATCTCTATAAAACCCAAACGTAATTCATAAAAGTATTGTATGTATATTGTTACTGTGAAATTGTAATTAACCCAAAATGCATTGAACAAATAGTTGTGAACGTGCAACCAACTCTTTTTTGTTTGTTAATTTGTTAATTTTAGAAGACTAATTAAGCTTATGAGAAAGATTGGCGAGAGCATAAGAGAATACTGCCAACGACTTTAAATCCCGCTTCCCAATCTTGTTAAATTTGAAATTTCTTAGTAACAAAATTCCAAACAAAAGATGCGTATTATTGAAAAATTTTGAGCTTCAAACGTAATGAAAAAGACCGTGTCTGTCTCTGCTAGCATCTTGCGCCATCATGGTAGATCTTTTATTTTCGTATACTCTAGAGCCGTGGCTAATTTACTTATTTTATGACAAAAAAATCAATAGGCGCTATGTTACAACTAACGTTACGAAAAAAATAACTATATATACATATAGCAAATGTAATTGAAATCTCTCTAACAGCCGCGGTAGATCGCATAACCTAGCAAATGCCGGATATCGTAACGATGATGCCCGTATGACAAAGAAAACCAGGGATAAAGCCAAAGTGTCAAGTATATGTGAAAAATTATTTCATAGTTTCATGGCGCGGAGAATGATAGATGCTCTTTTTATCAATGAGATATTTATTCGTATTCAGAAATCGATTAAAAGAAAACGCGTACGATGTTAATGCAATGAATTATGAAACGCCGTAATAGGTTTGGTCACCGGATCGAATATTTTTACATAGATAATACTTACTAGGAACATTGATATTAGCCGCTACTTTATTCCACTCATTTCCAATGAACATCTTATTATTGTTTTCGCTAATCCTTTATTTCAGATAGCTGCTCTTCTTCGCACTTCCTCAATAAGAAGCGGCACTTTCAGCTCGTCCGTCATGTGTATCGTAGATTTTGCCGACTCGTGCATCGATAAAACTGATTCGACTAATGCGGCGTTGCCAAGTGTCGCTCGGGTGCGTGCAGACAAGCTCAGTTCGTATAGCAGTTGGTAAAGCAGATTTCGAGTTGGCTTGATCAGTATCGATCGGGCATTAAAATTCCTAGTTTCTTCAGATTCATTCGGATGCGTTCGGAAGTGATCGATGTACGCGATCTGAGCTCGGAATAACTTCGATCGGCGCTCGAGCGGACATCGAGCAATGCTATTATGATGTTCGAGCGTACATCGAAGGATGCTCCAGTAAATTTCGACACGAGTAAACAAATATGGCGCGAATGAAGTCCGACTCTTCGGAGACTATCCGAAATCGTACTGAGTACGATGGTGATGTGTCTTTCTTCTCTGGGTTGATACGTACGCCATAAATAGAATATCTGTTGTTCTATGAAGGGCATAATGACTCAGGTCATAATAAAAGTTTAACCTTCGGAAAAGTTTATGTATGTGTGTGTGCGTGCGTGCGTGCGTATGTGTGTGAGTGTGTGTGTGTGTACGTGAGAAAGAGAGAGAAGGGGGAAAGAGGGAGCATCTGAAAGTGTGAGTGTATGAGAGAGAGAGTGAATGAAGGAGAGACGCACTTTGACGCACTGTCTACTGTACAATATTTTGAAAATAAATGGATTGTAAAAATATTTACTATTCTGTTCGATGCGTTCATCTGTAGACTATTAACGCATACGAGATTATTTCAATACATCGGAATATATATTTAGGGCACGCAAAATATTCTTATCAGTTATTTTTGACAATTTACGATGATTAATTTAAGTTGATATGAAAATACTGTTGTCAGTTCACTCACATAAGATATTATTAACATGTTTAATTTTCTATATACTTGTTAATGGATATTACTTTCAATGTTATAATTTATCTCGCCTTTCAATTAGTTTTCGAATAAAATAGATTAAATTTTGAATACTCAATGATAATTGCGTTTCTTAGAACAAGAAATAATTTATTTCAGATTTTTCGAATCATCTCCCTACACATACGATGATACAATATTCAAATAACTTAAGTTAATTGTTTGTCATGTATCAATTATTTATAAGAACTGCGCTCGCTACAATTGGAGTAACATTATAATTTTGTTACTAATCCTACTGTCGTTCTGAACGTACGAAGATGTGCATAGTTTCGATCCCAAGAAATGTAAATCTACAAATTTACGTACAAATCGCATGCTTAAATAAATATTCTTAAAATTTGGAAGAATGGGTGCACATCGTGAACACGACAGAGTCGCTATACACGTTTCTCACATCTCTCAATTTATTCGATTTTTCAGTTCAATATCGTACGCTTCTTTGCGAATCGTTTAGGGTTGATTGCATTAAGATATTTCAAATTTTTATGAATTTATAGCTGTCACTGTACAAGCACCTTATTTAAATGTGTTTTTTCAGATAGGAAATCCAATTTTTGGGTCTTGACAAGTAATATTTTAATTTTTTAAATGGTCTTAAACTTTTATTCATGTATTGGGATACATCCAGATACTTTTGTATTGAAAAAAGATATCTTTACAAATTTTTTTATGTTATATATATATCACATTGTTAGTATTTTTTTTTAAGAAACTATAGAAAATTTCCTTGTAAAAGTGTTCTGCACATTTTTGACGAAAAACGCTTCCCTCAGGAGCCATGAATTTTTCAAAATGTTTGGGAAGTTATGTTTCTCCGAGTAAAAGAATACTATATATATATACTATTATATATATAGTATAATTTTTTTTATTTTAGTATATATATATATATATATAAGGGGGTACCCCCTGCTCGCTCCGCTCGCCAACCCCCATAGCTTTAATTTCTAATTTTTCGCAGACCTTCAACTTCATCATTTCAAATCATCGTGGACAGGTGGTTGGTTAGCGTCATAGGTCATGTTGGCAGATGAAGTTTGTACCTGGTATGAAGCTGAAATATGGAGCTCATTATTGGAGTCATAAGTGAAGCATGTAGGTCATAGATGTAGATGAGCGGTGAATAGTGAAATTTGTGATTGAAGGTAGTTGGTGAAGGTGGTATTCATGATTTGTGGCGATAAGTGATAGCTGAAGAAGATAGGTGGAGGTAGCAGACGGAGGGTGGAGCTGATGGGTGAGCTATATTTATAATAACATATTTCAGTATCATGTATATACCATGAATTTTACGGCTGTAGACACATTTAAGAATTATTATTGTTCCAACAATCAATAAAATATGCATAAATTTAAAAATTGGGATTTGAAAAAAAAAGTTTAAAATCAATTCTTTAAATTGTTGCTGTAAATTATATCTGAACATTACCAAATACAAAGTTAAAAACTGAAGCAATGGGGGTTGGCGAGCGGAGCGAGCAGGGGGTACCCCCTAGTATATATATATATACTATATATATACTATTATATATATAGTATAATTTTTTTTTATTTTAGTATATATATATATATATACTAGGGGGGTACCCCCTGCTCGCTCCGCTCGCCAACCCCCATAGCTTTAATTTCTAATTTTTCGCAGACCTTCAACTTCATCATTTCAAATCATAACGATTTCACGCTCATCCTATATTTCCAATCATGACCTTCACCGTCTATCTATGACGTAATTCCTATACAACCCTCTATCGAACCTGTGACTTTGAGCTTCCACATAATCTCCAACCATAACCTCCAACATCCACCTATTGCATGAAGTCATGATGCGCCTATCACCCTTGACCTATTATCTCCAATCACATACCATAGGCTCCATCGATCATCTCCACCCTTCACCTATCGTTTGCACCCTCCACCTACCGCCTTCAATTATGTTCCCTTCACTCTCCATCTATTGCCTCCAGCCATGATTACTTCATCTTTCACATACCGCCTTAAATCCATATCCCTTCACCGTCCAGCTTTTTTCTCCGCATATTGTCAATACCCTCAAGTAATCATTTTCAATCGTAATATTTTTATGCTCCTTTTATGCATTCTTCAACCCTATATAAACCTATGTCATCCCTATGTAATCCTCTACCTATCACCTTCACCTATGACTTTGAGCTTCCACCTGTCATCTCCAACTACAACCTCAAATATCCACCTATTATACTAAGTCATTATCCGCCTATCACCCTTGACCTATCATCTTCAATCAAATCCCTCAGCCTCTCTCTGTCGTCTTCATCCTTTACCTATCGTTTCCACCCTTCTCCTATCGCTCAGATCCACCACCTACCGCATCCCATCATAATCCCTTCACTATGTATCGCCTCCACTCATGATGCCTTCACCCTTCACTTATCGCCTTCAATCATTATCCCTTCATCCTCCAGCTCCTATCCCCGTATATTGTCAACACCCTCAAGTAATCATTTCCAATCATAATATTTTTATGCTCCTTCTATCCCTTCAACCGTAAGAGAGATAAGTGCCCTTAGAACCTCAAATCCTCACCTCTTGTATCTACTTGTTACCTTCAACCTCCACCTATGATTATCATGTTTTACCTATCACCTTTACGACTTACTAGCTTCCACCTATCACTTCCAATAATGACCTCTTCACTTCCACCTATTACCTCTTCCTCTAGGCAACAGTAAACTATCATTTCTAATCCTAACGATTTTATCGTCCTATCCGTCGACTGTGTACTTAGCACTTTCACCCTCCAACTATTTCTTCCATTCGTGTCCCTTACCCTATACCTTTGACCTTCAACCTCCACGTATAACCTCAACCTATCACCGCCAGTCATGATCTGGAGCCTCTATCTATCGCTTCCAATAATGTAGAGTAGGGTGACACAAAAATGCACGTGAGTGTTGAATCCCGTTTTCCATTAGCCTAACCGATAGTCTAGAAGCCGACGAGGCCGACCGAGTTTTTATTTTTTCGATTGAACAATTTTTCGTGCTGTCGCAAGCCTTGCAAAGTTGACTAAATTTTTGTGACCTAGTGTAGTAAAGTGACTGAAAAAATTAATGAGGGTATAAACAGAACAATACACAGTATTAGTACGATTTATGGTAGGGTATGCGGGGCTCTCTAGGTACCTCCGACATCTAGCTCGACCGAGGGTTCGAATTTTCCTCCGCAGCTACCTTTTTTTGCTACAACTTTCCCTCTTTCCTTTCCTTCCAATTTTCGTCACTGCGTAGTACGGGTGCTCAACTTAATCTTTTCGGAAAGAGAGAAATCAAGCAGAGGAAGAGGGAGAGTCGCAGCGCCGCTAGTTGTGTTCCACTGAGTAAGAGAACATTCTTAACCAGCATCTGCAGTACTGTACGAGTATACCTGGAGTATACATACAGCCAAGATCCACGGCCGTCGAACATGTGTCGCGTCTCTGCACTTCGGGCAGCAAGGGTCACTAGAAGTATCATGTCAGCTTATCCTCAAAAAAAATTTACTACTTTCACCTATATTTTTAAACTGAAGCCGTTACTTTATTTGATTGTACTCGCCATTCTAAACACTTTTTCTGAAAAATTTTTTCGGAAATCACTTTTACATGAATGTGAGGTTACTGTGTTTAAATTTGAAGGCTCTAGCAGCAACGGAACGGACCTTAAAAAGCCTCCAAACATCAAGCATTTTAGAGCAAATCGGCACCTGTTCACTTTCTTAATTATTATTATTTTTGGACCAAACTTTTTCCAATCTATTGGTATCTATGCTGTAAGAAGATTACTGAAGGAAAATGTGAAATAGCTTTAATAGTTTGTAAGTTATGTTCAAAAACGTAAGAACACCTGCTTACCCTACGCTAGTCCCTATTAAAAACTTTAAGTGCTGGCGACAGCACGAAAAATTGTTCAATCGAAAAAATAAAAGCGTGGTCGGCCTCGTCGGCTTCTATCGACCGACTATCGGTTAGGCTTATGGGAAACGGGATTCGGCACTCACGTGCATTTTTGTGTCACCCTAATGTAGAGCCTTCACAAATCGCTTTTAATTGTGTCCTCCAATCTCCCTATGGTAGCTGCTGAACCCCCCCTACCATAATGATTTCACGCTCCTCCTATATTTTCTATCATGACCTTCACCCTCCAGTTATGTCGTAATTCCTATATAACCCTCTACCTAACACCTTTACTGATGACATTGAGCTTCCACATATTATCTCCAACCATAACCTCCAACATCAACCTATTGCATTAAGTCATGATGCGCCTATCACCTGTACCCTCGACCTATCACCTCCAATCATATACCTCAGGCTTCATCGATCATCTCCAGCTATTACCCATCGTTTCCGCCCTCCGCTTACCGATCCAATTATGTTCCCTTCACTCTCCATCTATTGCCTCCAGCCATGATACCTTCACCCTTCACTTATCGCCTTAAACCATTATCCCTACACCGTCCAGCTTTGATCTCCGCATATTATCAACACCCTCAAGTAATCATTTCCAATCGTAATATTTTTATGTCCCTTCTATCCATTCATCTTGCCCCGAGAACCTCCACCCTTCACCACTTGCATAACTTATTATCTTTAACCTCCCCCTACGATTTTCACGTTTTACCTATCACCTTCACAAATGATCTGGAGAATCCACCTATCACTTCCGATCATAACCGTTTCACTTCCACCTATTACCTCTGCTTATAACCCTTTACCTATCACCTTCATCTATGACTTTGAGCTTCCCCGTATCATCTTCAACCATAACCTCAAACATCCACCTATTACATTAAGTCATGATCCGCCTATCATCCTTGACCTATCATCTTCAATCGCATTCCTCAGCCTCCCTCTCTTTACCCTTTACCTATCGGTTTCACCCCACTTCTATTGCTCGGCTCCACCACCTACCACCTTCAATCATAATCCCTTCACTGTCCATCTATCGCCTCCAATCATGATGCCATCACCCTTCACTTATCGTCTTCAATCATTATCTCTTCATCCTACATCTTTTATCCCCGCATATTGTCAACGCCCATAAGTACTTACTTAGCACTTTCACCCTCCACCTATTGCTTCCATTCGTGCCTTTTACCCTATACCTATGTCCTTCAACCTCCACGTACAACCTCGACCTGTCATCGCAATCCATGATCTCGAGCCTCTATCTATCGCTTCTAATAATATACAGCCTTCACAAATCGCTTTTAATTGTATCCTCCAATCTCCTTATGGCCTCCAGCCTCCATCTATTGGCTTTACCCTCCCACTATCGTTTCCAACTTTCTCCTATCACCTACATCCTCCACCTGTTGCCTTCAATCATGATCCCTTCAACTTGCACTTACAGCTTTCAATAAAAACTCTTCACTTATAATTATTTCCTTCTCATGTTGTAACCTCTATGTAGCACTCTATCTATTACCTTCACATATGGCCTTGAGCCACCACCTATCATCTCCAACAATGTATTCCTCTATATATATAATAAGGGGGGTAGAGGGGGGTTCCACCTCACTCTGTTCACCAACCCCCATTGCTTCAGTTTTTAACTTTACATTTTGGTAATTTTCTGATATAATTTACAGCAACAATTTCACAAATGACTTCCATGCACACCTAGCACCTTTTTCAAAATATCTACCTATCTCCAACATCAGTAACATTCTGATTCCGCCTGTCCCTATCTCCAATAATGTCTTTCTTCTCCAATAATAATCTATACGTTCTATTAAATTATTATAAATGTTAATTCTAAGGAATGAGGGGGGGGGTGAGGGGCGGGAGGGGGGAGGGGGGCAAATTCCACCTCAGCCCAAAACAACTATATAATATAGTAAGATATCTAGATATAGATATAGATTTGGTTTTAAAAACGTCTTATTACTTATTTATATTTTTAATTTATGGAAAAACTGTTTGTTCTAGTAACTTGTCTTCTTATGATTTAAAAGATACAAAAATTAGTATGCAATTCACATTTTCGCGCCAATCAAGTAATGATAGTATACATTTATCGTAGTTTTAATTCACGTAAAAAAATTATTTATTTATAATAAGTTGTATTATAATTATTTTCAAATAATTATTGTATTTATTGTATTTATTTTTAGTAATTATTTTTTAGTAATTATTTTAGTAATTTTCGTACCAATCACGTAATGATATTATACATTTATCGTAGTTTTAATTCACGTTAAAAAATTATTTATTTATAATAAGTTGTATTTTATTTATTTGCAAATAATTATTGTATTTATTTTAGTAACTTTTTTAGCTGAAATATTCGAATTTTCGCGCGATTCTAATTCTGGACTTCTGGTGAAGTCTGGACACCATTCTTAAATGCAGGCTTCCAATTAACGGCCCCTCAAGAGTTGGAGGGTGAGGGTGAGGATGAGGGTCGACTATGAATTCCAGCCTAATTCTTGCAGATAGCGCTCGTGAAGAAAGAGAAAAATAGCACTTGGTATATATTGTTACGGGGCAATTTCGCTTTGTCACGGCGACCACAGTATATCGCCGCATCACCGAGTCTTACCTTTAGCTTCTTACTACTACCCCGACGTAGCTCCTCGGTAACCTGTGGACTAACGCTTACACGGCCAAAATTGCAGCGTGTACAAATGTGTGATGCGCCCGAGCATCACACTTACTGTGCAAAGAATAATTCTTTCGGGTTCGGAAATCAAGAAGACGAAGCGATGATACGGGAAATAAATACTCGGATATTTATGCTAATGAAATGAGTCGGAGACTCGTATATTGTAAAATAAATAAAAGTAATATAATGATCCGCATAGACAGTCGCACGCGCGACAGCGGAGAGATTCACGCACGCTCTCAATCAAGGGAGAGACGAGTATTCTGTGCCAGAGTATAATCGTCTGTCGGTGACCTTGACGAGGAAATGATCTTGTGAAATTCGACTTACAATTAGCACGATGTGTGCGTTGCTTCCTCGATACTATCACGAGCCGTCAACTCTCCTACGGGTATCTCGCTCGGATGCTGTCGATTGGTACAGAGAAGGCGTCCCTTCTCCTACAATCCGGATGTTGAAGACGAACACAGCCTAGAGCCCCTCCGTGGACGAGTTGATCTACCCCGGGCACTAACGATGGCCTCGCAAACGGTGTACCTAACGCACGAGGTACCCACCAGCACGGACAAATCGAATCTAATCTATTCGGCGCGCGGGCCTTATCCTATTCTTCCCCCGCGCATCCCTCACCTTAATACAGGAACGAAGCTTACTGCTATGTTCACATCGTGCGACATAACGAGCACGCGCTGTTCGAATATCGCGATCTAACCTCTCGTTACAATATAATTGGCGTGAATAATAAGTAAGTATTTCGATACAAATACATACAACAGAAAAATTTCAGAGAAAAACAATATGCACCTTCGGTTCGTTTTATTTTTTTATAAACGTTATGTTCTAAAGTCTAGCAGGAAATAAACGCTATCGGATACGTCATTAAGTAATCCTAACGTAAAAAAAAGAAAATATTAAAGATTTGAAACTAGCTGTGAACATAGCAGCATAAGAAGTGCAGATCATCTCTGTGAAATTTTGAACAGTGAGTTTAAACTAAATTTATAATTATAATATTATAATTATTTTTAATAATTATTACCAAAAATTATTTTTATTTTCATAGAATATTTTAAAAAATTAAAAAATTAACAAATTTAAAACATCTGTATCTATCCTTTTATATTATAGTATATTATTATAATTGAAAATTATATGTAACTATATAATGTATAGTAATATATAAATGCATATTTTGTAAAAAATAAAAAAGATTTATTAATTAATAGTAATTTATGAGTTCTGTCAGTTTCATTTACCTATTACCTATCCTTAGTTACCATTAACATACTATTGCACTCAAGAATTTTCAAACATATGCTTTAAGATATAATTTAAAATTCATTTTTTAAAATGACATATTTTTAAATGGTTTTAACTTTGGCGCCAAATGTCGCGATTTTTAAGGTAAGCCTTGGCGATTATTGGCGATTTTTGCCCTATAGGTGGCGACACTCGGTTCCCCCGTTCTGGTCACCCTGACTCAGGGTCAGATAGGAGTATAGGACGAGCTCTTATAATGACAGACTGTCATTCTTAAATGCGGACTTCCATGTGAACGGCCCCTCAAGAGTTTGAGGGTGAGAGTGAGTGTGAGGGTCGACTATGGATTCCAGCCTTTAATGTGGTCAAGGCCGAATGAATTTCTATTGTGTCAACTTGGTACTCAGCACATAACGCTTGTATGTTATGCTCTGAAGTTATAATTTATGAGCACTCATGATGTACTTTTGAAGCCTATATATATTAAAATACTGGGAATTAGAAATTCTTGATTTTACTGAAGAACATATGATTTTCATTTTCCTTTCCATCTGTCTATTTTTCTTTTTGTCTCTTATGAAAAATTTAGTAAACTATTAAATAAAAAGTATTTCAAAATATAAATTTATGTGTCTGTTAAAGAATATTTCACAATGCCTACTTGGAATCAAATTCAAATTCAATTAAGAAATGCAAATAACCCAGTGGTCTTTTTTGATGTATCTGTGGGTACGACTGAAATTGGAAGAATGATTTTTGAACTCTTTGAAGATGTTTGCCCTAAAACCTCGGAAAATTTTAGACAATTTTGTACAGGAGAATATAGAAAGGATGGAGTTTCATTAGGATTCAAAGGTACTATATTTCATAGAGTTATAAAAGATTTTATGATTCAAAGTGGAGATTTTGTTAATGGTGATGGTACTGGAGTTACAAGTATTTATGGAGGTACTTTTTCTGATGAAAACTTCATACTAAAACATGATTCGCCAGGCCTTCTTTCAATGGCTAATAGTGGAAAAGATACAAATGGTTGCCAATTTTTTATAACTTGTTCTAAGTGCAACTTTTTAGATGGTAAACATGTCGTTTTTGGAAGAGTTATTGATGGACTATTAGTAATGAGAAAAGTCGAAAATGTTCCTACTGGACCGAATAATAAACCAAAAATTCCAGTGACTATATCACAATGTGGACAAATGTAATTTAATTAATTGATAAGAATTTTATTTTGAAGCCTATTTTGTATTTTTTAATATCTGAATAAACATTTACATTTAATTTTTTTATTATATTTTTTTCTTTATTAAAAATGATGATAATTGTATAACTGTTATCTAATGAGTGTTTTTGTACTTGTATTGCACATATTTTTTTTCTCTTTTTATTTTTAATTGAACCTTTTGCTTTGCTAGTCTTCATAACTGGATATCGTAACCAATAAATGCGAACAGTAACCTCCACTTCAAATTGCACTTCTCATTATTTGCTCAAAATTTCCTTAAATAAAAATATTATTGGTTAAAAATATTCTAGGTGTCTTTTGTAATTCCCTGCATTCTTACACAATCAGCATTTTATAGAAGTAAGTACTACTTACAAAATAGTATACTGTACAATGATATAATATTTATGCAGAGCATATAAGTATATCAGGAACCATCTATAATTAATCAGGAAGATTATTTTTTTTAAGTCTAAACGATGTAAAATACTAATAAAAATTAATTATCTACAAATAAATTTGATTAAATCACAAAAATACTGTTGTAAATTAATTCTTAAACTCTTATGTTACATTACTTTAACAATAATGTCACTTTTTGTATAATACTTCGAGTTTATTGGAGAAAGGAAATTCATTGATCGACTCCAGGCAGGTTATTTTGAAAAATAAGTAATAATTGAGTTATTTTTCGAAATTTTGTTGAAACACTATCACCCTCTTGAAGAAACTGTTAATTTATTAAAAAAACATTTTAGAAAAATATTACACAAGAACATGAAATTAAGATAGTCACAAACTTACAATAAATTGAGCATTTTCATTATTTTGACATCATCAAACAGCTTATTCTCAAACTAATTAGGAGTCATTAGAGGTATCAAAAAAATCTTTCTCCTACTAATTAAAATGTAGGTATTAAATGTATTTTTAAATATTTAAAGAAATCATTATAATATTAAGGAACATGGTAACGCCCAATGGTAAGTATAAGTGTATGCAACACATATCGACGGCTGAGATTAAAAGGTTGCTTATTCAGAGTCTGTTTCAAGCAGCTGCTTATTCAGAATCTGATTAAAGAAGTTGCTTATTCAGAATCCAGCTCGAAAAGCTGCTTATTCAGAATCTGTTTAAATAAGCTGCTTATTCAGAGTCTGGTTCCAAAAGCTGCTTATGCAGAGTCCAGCTGGAGAAGCTGTTTATCCAGAGTCCGGTTGAAGATGGTGCTTATTCAGAGTCCGTTTCAAGAAGCTGCTTATTCAAAATGACATTTTTTTTTCAAATTTTGTAGTGGCAACCCTGCAAGAATTCAAAATCTGCTTTATGGCGGAAATAAGCAGTGAAAACAATTGGAAAAAATTCGGAAAAATGAAGTTGAAAAATATTCAGATTTAGTTTTAATTCTGTACTTAATTCAAAAAAATTCTAATTATCATTTGACGCCATTGTTCTCATAGTTTAACATGTATTTAAAATAGTATACGAATTATATAGGATAATAGGTGATAAGTTGACTTATATTTGATATTTTATGATAATATTGATGATTACAATGACATTTAGTAATTCATCCATTATTTATGATAGAACGAGACGGCAAGTTTTTCCATAAAAAAATTTCAACACGGTTTCACTGCATCATGTTTAATCTTTTCCGATTCACTTTTCCACAAAGTGGAAGGCAATCCTAACAGAAAGATCTATTTGATGACTATATTTAATATTATAAACTACGTAAGTTTTACTATGTGATCATGATTCCTCAATTTAATCGCTTTATAGGGATGAAAATAACAATTTATTCAAAACGCTACACACCAAAGCCCTTATAACTTCTTGCTGCAAAGACTTATCGGTATAGAATAATAATTAATTTTTATTGTACATATTATTTCCCTCATTTAAACGCTTATTTATTTATTTATTTCAACACGATTGGTTTTTTTGTAAAAGAAACTAGTTAATTTATTTATTAATATCACAACTTTCTTTTCTGAAAATTAAAATTGGAATTTTCGTAAAATTAAATTATCCATGTCGATATCCATATGGATCCATGTGAAATCCATGTAAATCCATATGGATGAAGTATATGGATACACCATATGGATATCCACGTGTATATGAGCAACAGGGTGCATATCGACGGCTGAGATTAAAAGGCTGCTTATTCAGAGTCCGGCTCGAAAAGCTACTTATTCAGAGTCCGGCTAGAGAAGCTGCTGATGCAGAGTCCAGCTGGAGAAGCTGCTTATCCAGAGTTCGGTTGAAGAAGCTGCTTATTCGGAGTCCGTTTCAAGAAGCTGCTTATTCAAAATGACATTTTTTTTCAAATTTTGTAGTGGTAACCCTGCGAGAATTAAAAATCTGCTTTACGGCGGAAATAAGCAGAGAACAAAATCGGAAAAAATTCGGAAAAATCGTAAAAATCGTAAAAAATTAGAAAATCGTAAAAATGCGTAAAAATCGGAGAATCGTAAAAATGGTAAACAATTCGTAAAAATTGGAGAAAATTCTGAAAAATCGTAAAAAATTCGATAATAACATAATATAATAAGGTAATAATTTTTGAAATTATTAATAATTATCTGTCTCCTTATATTTACATAAATCTGGACTATTGAATGCCCAAATTTATGGTAGGACAGGTTATTTTTTTTTGTGGACTTTTGACTGCGCTAAAAGAACGCTACACACGCACACACACAAAATTGTTATGGTAAAAATATTACATATAATTATTATTATACCCAATATACAATTTTTATTATAATTATTATAAAAATTTTATCGATTTTTCAAATGTTTCCAAACTGTATCGACTTTTTTTCATTTTTTCTCAAATTTTCCCCCTCTCCTATTACTTCTGATTTTTTCCAAATTTTTCCTGATTTTCCCAAATTTTTCGATTTTTTTACGATTTTTCCGAATTTTATCCGATTCCCTGGTAGAAATCCAAATATCTAAAATGGCCTATAAACTAGAAAATGGCTATGAGAAATACTCGGTTCCTAACGCAAAAAGCGAAAAACTCCCATTATTTGAGCATTTCATGAAATACCCACAACCTCCAAATCTACACTAATTACAACAAATTACACTAATTTTACTGCTTATATTGTACGCTAAATATAGGGAGGTATACGTATTTCAGTCAGTTTCGATACAATGTATGGAATAAACAAGCGTTGTAGCTGTAAATACGTGGATTACTAAGATATTTATGATTTACTTAATTTTACAATTTTTCGATCGGTTTCATTAAGCCGATCAATTCAACATTTTTCCGCGCAAAAATTCTAAACAGCAATATTATTGGCTTAAACCATTCGGAAGATTATGTACATTATTAATCCGAGTCCGCAAACAGCTGAATTTGTGCTTGGCGTTTCGGGTGATAAAGCGATGTGTTGGTTTGTACGTATAGGTTTATTGAACTGTCTGTGGCTGCCAGTAGTGTGTGCTCGCCTATTCATCTCTGGTGCTCGGGCTCTCAGCGTGGACTTATGCGCAGGGGGAAGCAAGGCGGGCTCGACGCTCGAGCTGCTCTGTCTCTCTCGTACTTTCTCTCATCGAGAGGTGCTGCCGCCGTGCGGGCGGTGTCCCCACATATATATGCTTGTCAAATTGATCCTTTTTTACTGATGTGGAGAAGCATATATATAGGTTATCGCATGAGAAACTTAAAATTTAAATCCACTAGAAAAAAGTAGAAGATAAGAGATTATTTAAGCTATGAAACATTGAAAATGATCGGTTTGATCGGAAAGTACGAGGATTTGTAAAAAGGTAAATTTCGCTTTTTTCAATGAAATTACTGGATTTTGGAAAATCCAGAGATTTTTCCCTTTCTTCAAATGCTACTAACTTTTGATCAAGTCGTGCGTTTTTAAAGTTTAATAGCTTAAATAAAAGCTGTTTTCTTCTACGTTTGAGCTAATTAAATTAAATTTTTAATTTATTTCGTAGTGTGCTATACATATGCTTTCAAAGAATGATCGACTCGAGAAGCATATATAGATATAACTCACTATAATAAAAAAATTTAATTTAGGACTATTGTCAGAAGAGTAGAAGAACAGAGCTTTAATTTAAGCTATTAAGCGTTAGAAAGGAATGCCTGGATCAAAAGTTAAGAGGATTTAAAGAAAAAAAGCGTAAAATTGGCTAATTTCGTAAGCGCCTGAAACAGAGTTCGTTGGTTTCAATTGTGCGTATCTTTTGATCAGTGCATCCGATGCTGACAAATAAATATACAAATTAAAAGTCTTTTAGTGTAATTTAAGTCTGGGTATATGAAAAAAGTCCAATAAGTAATACTGTAGATTATGCCAATTGTAAAAATAACGTAGAATCATGCCACGACTCAAACGATTCTATTTTTAAAGACGAATCTTAGTCATTTTCAAGAATTAAAAGATTCTCATTAGAACCCTGAATATTGCAAAGTTTATGAGCAAAAGTGCATCATTGTAATGTTTTTTTTTCTTTATTTTAGTCTACACTTAAGGGGTTATGCCTGAGTTAAAGCATTTTTTGAAAGCATATGTATAGCACACTACGAAATAAATTAAAAATTTAATTTAATTAGCTCAAATGTAGAAGAAAACCGTTTTTATTTAAGCTATTAAACTTTAGAAAGGCACGACTTGATCAAAAGTTAGTCGTATTTCAAGAAAGGAAAAACTCGCTTTTTTCAAATCCTCGTACCTTCCGACACAACTAATCGATTTTAAAGTTTAATAGCTCAAATTGAAGCTCTTATCTTCGATTTTTTTCGAACTTATCTGCAGTATAAGTGCGTTTCTCACGTGATACGCTATATATATTAGGCTGCCCAGTTCCGTGTCCTATAGTGCGAATTTCAAATGGCAAAAGCCGTAGCGGTGGGGAGGCTCAGTACGAGTACAACAGATTTCGAATTTTTCAAATCGAATAATATTTAATAGCTCCCACGCGATTTATTTTTTTTAAATAGGATATAACATAGGCAAACAAGTTTACGTTTATAACTATGAAATTACAGTCATTTTTCGATATTTTTTTTCTCAGGCTTATCACCGTATTCGTAGCAATAGACTCGAGAAAGTTTGGTACAAAAAAGTTAATATTTAAACAAGTTAACAGGTGCGTATTTCGACTAAAACTACTCATCTTTGGAGTCGATTTAAGATACCTTCTACTGCTTCGATGGCTTTGAAATTTGAATTGACACAGTATTCTTACATTCATGAAAAAACGATTCTAAAAAGAATTTTGCCAAAAAGATTTTAATAACAGGCTTAAAAGTCCAGAGAAAGATTCGGTTTTCGCTCCGAAAAGTAAGTCAAAAGTCAAATTTTTTTCAGGCATTTGTCACATGCACAACATATGGTGCTACACGTGCCGTCGTTCTCAGCTATATAACTTTTTACTTTTCCCGTAAAATCAATAATATTCGAAAATTCAGTAAAATTAAAAAATGTTTCGAAAAGAGGGGTATCAAATAAATATTATAATAAACATTATAATTATAATTTATTATGAATAAATTAATTTAAGAAAAAAATTATTATTATTTAAATACAAGCATTAATACAATATAATATATTATAATTATAGGAGGTAATTTGTTATGAACAAATTAATTATTAAAAAAAATTTATTTCTAAAGAATAAAGCTAAACTTTAATAATTACATATATTGCAACAAATATTATAATTATATGAAGTAATTTGCTGTTAATAAGTTATTGCAAAAAAATTTTTTATTTTAAATGACTACCCATACAGCATGGAATCATTCATGAAGCTTTCAAGAAGCTTTCATGAAAGAGTGTCAATCTTCCCGGAACATTTCATTGCAATCTTCCCGGAAGCACAAAATGTCCCGGCAAGAGTAAATAAATCTTTCAAGAGTTTTACTATATAGGTTACTCAAGTTTTCATTAAGCTTGCACTAATCTTACTGGAACCTTACACGAAATCTTTATCAAAGCTTTTGTACAAGGTTCTCGTAAGCTTTACTGGAACATTTCTGTTGGGACTCTTGCCGGGACATTTTGTGCTACCGGGAAGATTCCAATGAAATCTTTCGGGAAGATTAACACTCTTTGTGCCACTAAAGCTTACGATAACCTTGTACAAAAGCTTTGAAAAAGATTTAGCGTAAGATTATAGTAAGATTAATGCAAGCTCAGAGCAAGCTTGCACTAACGTTTACCGGACATCGAAGCATTGCTTAAAAGGTTCCTGAAAGCTTATAAAATGGCTCTTAAAAGATTTATGAATCTTTTACAGATTTTTTCCAAAAGGTTTCATTCAATCTTCCAGAAACATCTCCAGGAAAGCTTACGAGAATCGTTCATTAAATCTTGTATAAAGATTTTATGATATATAAGATTAATCCTAATTCAAAAAAAGCGTCCTGTAAGCTTGTTGCAATATTCCATAAACCTTTGATAAAGCTTTCATGAAACTTTCAATAATGTTTCATGAACTATTATAGAAAGCTTACATGATAAGTTAACAATTTACACTAATATTAACATTTAGATTAGCATTTTAATTTTATGATATAAACATATTAATTATACTCGCTCTACAAATCTTATAATTAAACGCATTATCGCTATAAACGCATATTTCGCCGCACGCCATGTACAATCGATTGGTAGACAGTAACTTCAGCGGTCTTATATACTAATCGCTATCAGTTCTTACCACTCACAGGCATGAAAAAACCAGTTGACACCTAGCGGCCACATCAGTACTAACTGAGTAAGCATCCCGTAAGCTTGAAGAACCATTCAAACAAGAATCATTCACGAAAGCATCTTGTAAGATTTCTCTAAATCTTTTAAGTAAACTTATAGGAAGCTTTCCGCGAATTTGGGTAAAGCTTCTGGTAACCTCGCACGTAATAATTCAAATTAAAACGTTTTCAACGTTACAATGAAATCCTTCGGTAATCTTACAGGCAATTTTACTAAAAGATAACATTAAATCTTACGGGAAAGCATAGTCAAAAAGTCCGCAGGTATCTTTCAAGTAATCTTTAGAGCAGCTTCTGGTAAACTTGTGCGTAATAATCCTAATTAAGAGAGTTTAAACCTTACGATGTAATAATTCGTTAATCTTTCTACAAGCTTTCATGCAATATTCCAAAGTCACAGTTGCAGATGTTTTCTAAAATCTTTTTTCACGCTTAGGCATAGCTTGCATTGGAAGCTTGATTGTACCGTTTATTTAGCTTCCCGAAAACACTAAAACAAGATTCCAGTTCTGCGGTTCAGAGAAACATTGCGGAAGCTTTCACTACGCTTTCCTGTGAGATTGGATTTAATCTTTGGGGAATGTTACCTGCAAGCATAGCTACAAGCCTCCCCGAAGCTGTCCTCAAGATTATTTAAATATTATGTATGTATTAGATTAAGTTCAATTGTTCTTATATGAAATATAAGTACAATATTTATGTACAACCTAAACCTTTATATGCTCTAAATACGTTCTAAACATACTTTAACATAAATAAACAAATTATCTCCTGGAGGGGGGCGATGATCATATGTAACATTTGATATCATCATTGTAAAGTCGTCGTTAGGTAAGTGGCCTAGATGAATGCTCAGCAACCTTGTCCACCCCGGTTCGAATCCGACCTGGAGCCATTTTTTTTTGTTTTTTATTTATTTACTGCAGTTATTATTAAGTGAAATATATATTTAAAATTTATACGAAAGAATGAGATTATACATTTTGTTTATTTTGAAAATATGTTAATTTAGATTATTCCTAACAAGTTCAGAAGTTCTCCTGAAGATTACTACAAAGATTCAAGAATTTGATCTTTAGGGATTGTTACCTGTAAGCATACTGAAAGATTACGTTGTAAGGTTGAGAATACCTTTATTCGGACTTTTACCAACAAGCCTCCCAGAAGCTATCCTAAAGATTACGATAAAGATTCAATTCGATCTTTCGAGAATCTTACCCGAAAGATTACCGGAGCCTATTTCGCAGGCTTCGCTAAACCAATTGGAAGTCGCTTCCGGGAAGCAATCAAGATAGATTCTGTAAGGTTCCCGAAATAAGTAAATAAAGTTTCCAGTTCTGTGATTGAGAGAAACGCTCCGGATGCTTTTACTACGCTTTCTCGCAAGATTGAATTTAATCTTTGGGGATTGTTACCTGCTAGCATACCGAAAGACTACATCGTAAGGTCGAGAATATCTTCCTTTGGACTTTTACCAACATGCCTCCCAGAAGCTGTCCTAAAAATTACTTAAATATTATTTATGTATTAGATTATGGTCAATTTTACGTATATGAAACACAAGTATAATATTTATGTACAACCTAAACCCTTATATGCTCTAAATACGTTCTAAACATACTTAAACATAAATAAACAAATTATCCCCTGGAGGGGGGCGATCATCAGATGTAACATTTGATATCATCATTGTTAAGTCGTCGTTATGTAAGTGGCCTAGATGAATGCTCAGTAATCTTGTTCATTCGGGTTCGATTCCGACCTAGAGCAATTTTTTTTTTGTTTTTAGTTATTGCAGTTATAAATAAGTGAAATTTTTATTAAAAATTAATAAAAATGAATCAGATTATGCATTTGGTTTATTTTGAAAACATGTTAATTTAGATTATTCCAAACAAGCTTATCAGAAGTTCTCCTGAAGATTACTAAAAAGATTCATACGCAATAATATGTAAATCTTTCCAGAAGGAATGATACATTCAATTCCGTAAGCTTCACTAAATTATTTGAAACTAGCTTCCGGAAAGCAATCAAATTAGTCTCTGTAAGCTTCCCAAATAGACTAAAAAGAGATTCGAATTCTGCGTTTCAAATTAACATTCCGGAAGCTTTCACTACGCTTTCCCGCAAGATTGAATTTAATCTTTAGGGGATGTTACCTGTAAGCATACTGAAAGATTACATCGTATGGTTAAAAAAATCTTCATTTGGTTGTTTACCAACAAGCCTCCCAGAAACTCTCTTAAAGATTACGTGAAATATTCAATCTGTTATTTCGAGAATCTTACTCGAAAGAATACCGAAACCTATTCCGTAAGCTTCATTTAATCAATTGGCAGTTGCTTCAGGGAAGCAATCAAGTCAGCTACCACAAGCTACTAAACGATATTGTGAAGATTACTTAAATATCGTGTGCATTTATTAAGATCAATCACTCTTATACAAAACATAAATGCAATATATATACACAAACTGAACCCTGACATTTTCAAACACGTTTCACTCTACATAATACATAAATCAACGAATTATCCTCTGGAGGGGGGCGACGATCATATGAAACATTCGATATTATCACCGTAATGATGTTATTGGGTAAGTGGCCTAGTAGTAGTTCTTCCAATTGATTTAAAGAAACTTCCGGAATCGGTTGCTGCATTGTTTCCGGAAACAAGAGAGTTTTAACCTTACGATGTAATCTTTCGATAATCTTTCTACAAGCTTTCATGCAATATTCCAACGTTTGCTGATGTTTTTTTGGAATCTTGTTTCAACCATCCATATAGATGACATTGAATACTTGATTGTATGTTTCATATGTAAGCTAGGGGAATTTCCATGCTGTTTGGGTTACGATGTAATCTTTCAGTGGGCTTACAGTAAACAATCTCCAAAGATAAAATTTAATCTTACGGGAAAGCGTAGTCAAAGCTTCCGGAATGGTTCTGTGAATCGCAGAACTCGAAACTATTTTTAGTACTTTCGGAAAGCATATGGAAGCTGACTTGACTGCTTCCCGGAAGCGAATTCCATTTGATTGAATGTTGCTTACGGAATAGGTGACGGTATGCTTTCGGATAAAATTCTCGAAAGATCGGATTGAATCTTTCACTTAATCTTTACGAGAAGGCGTAGTGAAAGCTTCCGGAGTGTTTCTTTCAATCGCAGAACAAGAAACTTTTTTTAATCGTTTCGGGAATCTTACTGGAAACATTTTTTAATTATTTCGTAATTTTTAGGAGAGCTTCTGGGAGGCTTGTTGGTAAAAGTCCGAATGAAGATTTTCTCAACCTTACCATGTAATCTTTTAGTACGCTTACAGGCAACAGTCCCGAAAGAATAAATTCAATCTTACGGGAAAGCGTAGTGAAGGCTTTCGGAATGTTAATTTGAAAGGCGGAATTCGAATCTCTTTTTAGTCTATTTGGGAAGCTCACAGAGACTAACTTGATTGCTTTCCGGAAGCCAGATGCAAATAATTTAGTGACGCTTACGGAATTGAATGTATCATTCCTTCTGGAAAGATTTACGTATTATTGCGTATGAATCTTTGTAGTAATCTTCAGAAAAACTTCTGATCAGCTTGTTTGGAATAAGCAAATGCATAATCTGATTCATTCTTATTAATTTTTAATACAATTTCACTTCTTAATAACTGCAATAACTAAAAAAAAAAAATTGCTGTAGGTCGGAATTGAATCCGAGTGAACAAGATTACTGAGCATTCATCTAGGCCACTTACCTAACGACGACTTTACAATGATGATATCAAATGTTACATATGATCATCGCCCCCCTCCAGTGGATAAATTGTTTATTTATGTTTAACCCGTTAATGCCCAAATAACGTAAAATTTTACTTTGACTTTCAGCTTCTAAATTTTAATGAAGCTGTAAGTATTTCTTATTCAGACAAGTATTTTCTTGTGTATTTTGATCGGCTCTACACGATAGGCCTACTTAAAAAGCTGTAAAAAAATAATTAATATTGTTTTTTTACAGATTTACATTAAAAAATGCGATTTTATTCTGATTTTTTTTCACAAAACGTTCCATTTCAGTTGGATCCAATTTTTTTTTATTGTTATAACCATGCAAGTAGCGTTATTGGATGTTATTCTTTCGAAATATGCACAAGGATTTTATTAAAAAATTTTTTTTGCAATGGCGGGCTGTTAAAATGAATAATACAAAAAAATCATCGATAAGACAGGTGCTATAACAGTTCTTTTTAGTTTACTAAGTTTTGGAATATTTATATATTGCTGAAAACGTATACTCGGGGGTTTTTGGGGTCTCTGATTACAAATCTGATATCAGATTTTCAAAATTCAAAATGGCGAATCCAATATGGCGGAAAATTTTTGGTAAACTTGCTGTTTTTTTTCGAAAATTGATTTTAACGGTTATGAAAAAGTATGCTGGGGGGTTTTCGGGGTGGCTGATTACAAATCTGATATCAGATTTTCAAAATTCAAAATGGCGAATCCAATATGGCGGATTTTATTTGATAAATTTATCATTTTTCTTGAAAACTGAGGTAGATCAGTATCGAGATGTATCATCTTCTGCCATTGTAAAAATGTTGCCCAATTCTCACCGCGGGGAGGTAGATGATCACCGAGAATCTTTTTTTTTGTTTTTTTTTTTTTATTTTTTTATTTGTTATATTTTTTTTATTTTTTTTATTATTTTTATTTTTGAAATTATTTGTTTCAAGTTTCTTTGGATAAATTATAGTTTTATATTTACTATTATTTACTTTTGATGTGAAAGTTCAAAGCAAGTTGGACAGTAGTACAAATTACAACTCTTACATACATGGAAACTTCTTTTACCACATTGTTTTGAACAATTTTTGTAACTATCAGTGTTAGTCATAACATGTTTGCAACCTTACTGTGTAATCTTTCGGTAATCTTTCTACAAGCTTTTATAAAATATTCCATCGTAATCTTTGATGAAGTTTATTGGAATCTTTCTTGAAGCTTGAGCATAGCTTGCATTGCATGCTTGATTGTATGTTTCATTTGTAAGCTTGCGGAATATTCTATGCTGTGTGGGTAAATAAAACTTTAATAATAATTATGCAAATCACAAAAGATTTGGAAATTAATTTTTTCTACTTAAAAAAAATATGAAAAATATGACTTTAAGATTTTTACGAAGACTTTAAGAAGTAAGATTTCGGGCTTCGAAAACTTGCATCCGAAAATTGAAAATCTTATTTCAAAATATAGCGCTCGGTAAAAAACGTCATAAATCAGTTAATATTGACCACATCTTGCTCTTTCTTTTTTTAATTTGAGGTAGAGAGACTAGAAAATCAGTTTAGTGGAATCGGCATCCCTCTGTATACTGTAGTTTATTTGCAAATCCAAAAAAATCACGTTGTCGACGAATTCATGGTTTTTTCGATTTGCAAATAAACTAGAGTATATAGAAGTATGGCGATTGGACCAAACTTATTTTCTAGTCTTTCTACCTCAAATTAAAAAAAGAAAGAGCAAGCTATGATGAAATTTACCCGATTTATGGCTATTTTTACCGAGCGCTACGTTTTGAAACAAGATTTTCAGTTTCCGATGGAAGTATTCGAAGCTAAAAATCTTACTTCAAAATGCAGTACTCGGAAAAAAATACCGTAAATCAGTCAATAATTACCATATTCTACTCTTTCTTTTTTTAATTTGAGGCTGAAAGACTAGAAAATAAGTTTGGTCCAATCGTCATACTTCTATATACTTTAGTTTATTTGCAAATCGAAAAAAACCATGAAATCGTCGATAACGTGATTTTTTCCATTTGTAAATAAACTAAAGTATATAGAAGGATGCCGATTGAACCAAACTTATTTTCTAGTCTTTCTACCTCAAATTAAAAAAAGAAAGAGTAGAATATGGTAATTATTGACTGATTTACGGTATTTTTTTCCGAGTACCGCGTTTTGAAGTAAGATTTTTAGCTTCGAATACTTCCATCGGAAACTGAAAATCTTGTTTCAAAACGTAGCGCTCGGTAAAAATAGCCATAAATCGGGTGAATTTGATCATATCTTAATCATATGAAGTAATTATATGAAGTAAGTTAAAATAACATTTTTTTGCAATTAATTTATTAATAACAAATTATTTTTATTAATAAATTAATTGCAAAAAAATGTTATTTTAACAAATTTAATAAAACAATGTTTAACTTAATCTAGTTTACAATCCTTCATTTTTAAATATAAAATCTCCTACTGCTTTTTTCAAAGAATCACGACTGCAATTTTTAAAAAGATTTCTGTGCTCTTCGACGATCTGCATTATGTTCTGCGTAACATTTTCCTTTTTACTTAGAAAATAATTGTATTGAGAGGCAAGTTGTACACCTCTTTCAGCGTTTGTACAACTTCTTTAGCTTCTCTAAAATCCTCTCTGGTTTCCCAATGTTGGGGATCAACATTTCAGAAGCTAGTGCACAGTTTCAATTTATTGAAAAAATTAATAGTTTGACCACTTGCAAACTTATCCAAAGATAAGTCATCAACTCCATATTTTTCCAATAAATTGAAATCTGCTTTCAGTGAAAGTTTATCGTCCTTTTCGAGACCTGAGATACTTCATCATCAAAGAGAGTTAATGCGATTAACTCTTCTCCTAGGTACCATAAATGCTTTCTGAATTTTTTAAACACAGCTTCAGAAATATTTTTGTTGATGCTGCCGAACTTCACTGTGTCTTTTAAAAATTGCAGATCTATCCCTGGTGCGATTTCCGGAATAATGGTTTTAAACCAGGCCTTTTGATACACTAAAGTAATAAAAAGGCACATATTCCGGAAACCGACCAATTCATTCGATGTTAATTTAAACTGCTGTCTAAATAAAAATATTTTAAGCGAATAAATCGCTTTCGCCATCCAGCGAGCGTGATGAATGGCGATAAGGGCCTTGAATTTTAAACCCCCTTCCAATTTCCCTCCTAGAAATATGACTATAAGCTCCAAAAACTCCTTATAGTCACCTCTAGAAAATGGAGTCTGAAAAAAATAAGTTTTTTATTGTATTAAATAGTAAATTAATTTTCAAATAACTGTATAATTGTGTATATTATGCTTTTTACCTGAAGCTGTTGCCTTGCAGAATCAAGAAGATTTTGCGCGTCGTTTTTGACGTGTTCAAAAACTTCCGCAGTTTCCATTCCCGACGTGAAGTTTTCCGTATTAATACGGTGCCACTCCTGCTGAAATCTCTTAAAAATCTGTACATCTGGACCAGCAGATGTACAGTTTAAGGCTTGTTCAAAAGCTGATTTCAGTGAGAGCTCGTAGACATAATGCCTACAAGCACAATGTAAAAGCTTACGTCCTAACTCATTTTCAATTAAGACGCAAGCTCCACCTGTGGCCCCAGTATTAGATGCGGTCGTATCAAAGACGAGGCCGCATACTTCATGTGCGATGTCCCATTCTTTGAGCAGTTTTACAACTGCTTTTGCCTGCTCTTCTCCTATTCCCCTTGATATTTTAGGAACACCAATCATCTGCTTGGTGTCCTTGCCCGTACAAAACACTGGAAGTCGCTCAATCTTCCCGTATTTATCGTCAGGATCTTGAAATTGTTTGCCATCCCAATGCACAAAAAGACGCAAAGCATGTTCTTCTACAAAGCTATCTTTTGTGTCTTTTTCTTTCTTCTTGTGTGCTTTCTCGATGGCGCAATCGTGATAGGCGAATCGATTCTGGGCTTATAAACAATTCATCGATATCTATTCCAAGGTTATGGGCCATGGCTACGTAAATCTGAGAAGCATCCCGATTACTTACTCTTGCCCGATCAAGCGCAAGAGTAAGATCATCCGTTACGATCGTTCTCTTTTTTGGCGCACTCGAACGCTCGGGAATCGAAAAATCATCATCGTCTTCTTCAGAGTCCCATTCGAAGGCCTTATTTATAGAGTCAAGATCATCCTCGGGAAGTATGCAGTCCATCAAATTAAATGATTTGACAGATTGCTTAGTTCTCCGAGCACCTGGAAAGAAAATTATTGTAGAACGAAAGTATTATTTAGTGTTATGATTGCGAGAAAAAAACCGAAATTCATACTTCAAAACGCGCTACTCGGAAAAAAATACCGTAAATCAGTCAATAATTACCATATTCTACTCTTTCTTTTTTTAATTTGAGGTAGAAAGACTAGAAAATAAGTTTGGTCGAATCGGCATCCCTCTGTATACTGTAATTTATTTGCAAATCCAAAAAAGGTCACATCGACGAATTCATGATTTTGTTCAATTTGCAAATAAACTAAAGTATATAGAAGCATGCCGATTCGACCAAATTTATTTTCTAGTCTTTCAGCCTCAAATTAAAAAAAGAAAGAGTAGAATATGGTAATTATTGACTGATTTACGGTATTTTTTTCCGAGTACCGCGTTTTGAAGTATAATTTTCAGTCGCAAATGGTAGAAATAGAGTAGATAAATTATTAGTAAATTTATTGAGTGCTTACCTCCTCTAAGCCTTTCTTCGGTTAATTCTCTGAAATCAGCAGTGTCGATGATTGTTTTGAGATTCCCGCTTCTATCTTGTCGTTGGGCCATCAGAAAATCCAGAGCGCCCTTGTCCTCCATTTCGTTAGCTTTGGCGCCGTTGGAAATATCAAATAATTTGTCCAGTTTACAGGCAAAGTTGCTTTGTTTTATGGACTGCGCTACACTTTTGCTGTTCAGATGTTTTATTGCCAGCTGGTGTTCACGATGAATCTTTTCCAATTTATTAATGGAAGTAGATTCATTATGTGTGGGAATCCCCGCATGCTCCCAAAAAATAGCAACTTTTCGTAACCGGTCTTTACGGATGAGAAACAGCATTTGTAAGTATATTTTTAAATATTTAGAATTTATTATAAAATATTTATTAAGAATACGTTAACTCAAAGTATGTTGAATAATTTTTCACAAAAATTTAGCATACTTTGAGTTTGAATTATAAAAAAATTTAAAAATTACTGAATTTAATATTTTAACCTTTTTTCACTTATTACATATTTTGTGTTTCAGAGGACGTAAGCTTTCATACTGAAGCTTTTTTGAATACGCGTCTCTCCAGTCATCATCCCCATACAGCTACTTTTGGATTATATTTGGCCTAGACGTTGAAAATTATTTGTAAGTATACTTTATTTTATTAAATATTAAGTAAAACTTTAAATGCCATTTACTCAGAATTAGGTTTTTCATGATTTTTATTCACTTGCCGCAGGTTTTCTCAGGAACGGATGAACCAATTGAGCTCAAATTTTAGAGAAACCTTCGGGATAGGTTTCCTCACAAACTGAGCGGAGCAGAATTGGAAAAGATAAGTTCGAAGTGAATGTTACGTATGTTTACATATGTAACATTCACTATAATTACTAACATTGTCAATGTATGTATAATTAATTATATTGATTTTGTGTTTTTCAGAAATCCCTTCCGCTCAGTTTGTGACCAGACTTGTAAGGAAGATTTTCCAGTCTGGTTCACCAGGATTGAAGGTACGGTTCCTTCAGAAACCTGCGGCAAGTAAAGAAAATTGATGAAAATCAGGACTTTTGGTAAGTAAATACCTTTAATTGTTTTTAAATGTTATACTCACTTTATGCATATTTTTTATGCATAAAAGTGATGTATAATACTTATATTTTAAATGAAAAATGTAGTTTTTAGAGCACCTACATATATTAATTTTTTACAGCCCTAATCATTTTTCTTTTTTTTCAGGTTTTAACCCTGTCATAACCCCTTAATTCTAAATAATGTGGTGATTACCCTATAGCATTTATTTACGCGTCTATAGTAAACAATTTTTACCCACGTATAAGGAACGTCACAAAACGGCGCCCAATAACGTGGTAAATACACTATTGCAATTATCTACGCGCTTATAACAAATTTTCCTTTTTACCCACGTATAGGGAACGTCATAAAATGCCCCCCATATACGCGGTGAATATAAACTACCGCAATCATAACCGCGAATAGTCCAGATAATTTTTGCACACGTTTGAGCGCAACACAGAATAGCGCCTATAATCGTAGAGAATACATTAGCGCGGAAATAAAAGCGATTATTAAAATTCTTATAAACGCCCATGAATGCTATAGTCAAAATACCAGTAAAATTTTTCTTTCGTCAAAATTCAAACGATTTGTTTTTCGTAATATTGCAATCTGTCAAAACTTAACGCGTACCGAATTATCTGTCACGAAAAAGACAAAATTTCTGTATAAATTTGTTTACTCCAAAAATATCGTTTTGTCAGAAGGTTCTCGATAATCAGGGACAGCAATAGCGTTCGAGGGCGAATTTCGAAATTACATTTTTCTATCACAATTTGTGAAAAGATTAAGTTAAAATTTGATTACGGCTAATTTTTCGGCAGAAAAATTCCAAAGCTGTGGAAACGTACTCAAACGCTACAAAGTAAATACCGCAGCAGCGGCGAGTGAGCGTAGCAAGCAACGAGCGACCGCTAATCTGGCGAGGAAAACAAAAGTGCGATGAGTGAGTGAATATTAAATACACGACTGTTATAAGTAAACATAGTGTGAAGCGAGGATAAAATTTCGATCGATTTATAGCTTCTGCCGAACGAATCAAAATTGCTCCACGGCGACGAAGCCCCGATGTAAACACGATTACAATCAAATATTTCTCAACTCAGACAAAAACACACGCACGAACACAATCGGTAACCGCGAAATAGAAATGCTAAGCAACGAACGCGAATTGACAAAAACGATAATTAACAGCACGGGAAAAAACGCTAGAAATAATTTTAAAATGGAAACAATAATACAAATCAACCTCAAAACACACCGAACTCCATCAATATGGGGGAGTTGGAAAGCGTAAAAAAGCAATGTAAAATAAACATCAGCTGATATCCGTGGAATCTTACATACGCAAGGAGATAATCGACGCGATACATGGCGACTCGGCAAAAATATTCGTATCCTGCGGGAGTACCAGACGCGTGAAACTCGGGAATTACACGTCTTATTAACTGGAGTTTAAATCGATGCAGGAGCTTTCAACTCTAGTTGATAAAACGTCGTCCGTAAAAAAAGTCAAATCCAGAAAGAACGCGAAGGTTAATCACTACCGCCAAGCATTGATGTACAAAATCGCCAAACGGCGAACGGCTTATTGCAGCCTATCGAACGCGGGGCGCTTGTGCCATTTCAGGTAGCAAAAATCACGCATTCTAGGATTATCGCGATCTCAGAGATACCTACAAGTTCATGTCTGATTAGACTTCGTACGTTCAAAGCGCGATTTATTTAATTTCTACAGTCTTCCTCTAGAAGATAGCATCCGAAATGCGAGCAACATATCCGAAAAATTAACACTGTGTAGTCTGTGTAAACAGCGAAAAAATTTAATCGAATGATAGACGATCGGATATTGCCTAACGATGGGAAAAAATGTAAAAGACTCCGCCGGATAATAATATCAAACATAACTACCCAATTCCGAGAATCTGCGACAATCATGTACTAATAACTCGACAAGCTGAAGAAGTCTGCACCCATCGCTTGATCGAGAATATTCAAATGGCTACGTATGATTATCTTTACGATACGTGACGACGACCATAAACGTTCATTTAGCATACAAAAATGCAAAATTGTAGCATCTCAGAAAAAACGGGTTGACAAGAATATCACATCGCAAATCGTGTACGCGACATATCTTACCATAGGACTTTTCACGTCCTTATAGAGCAACTAGCATCGTGCTACGTACTCTATGATTTATATAAATGTCTCCACCAAAGAAAAAACGTAGCCACGCAAATTTTCGGAAATGGACGCGAACGGAAAATCGTCGAAATGATAATCGTATCACGAAACCATTAACAAATAAACAACCGAAAAACCTTCTTGATGAAGTACACGAAATACATGCCGATAAACAAATACACTTGCTCAAATGAACACCTCGAGTCGCAGCTTAAAGCGCCGGAGGTGAATTCACAATCGAAAATCACGCAGTGATCAAGAGTAGAAAACAAATTATCACGTACGCAAGAACTCCGCGATTAAACTATAACTATAGCGTTACCGACGCGAGCACTTACCAAAAAATACGTGATAAAAATTACTAAAACAACTAACAAATAAGTAATCGCACACGCAAGCGACGCGGTCAAAAAGAACGAGAAAATGAAAAAACGCAACGCAAAAGCTTGGTGGGAAAGAAACGCGATACAAAAATTAATTTAAAAGCCACGATTTTGTTGCTACACACAAGCACGTAAAACATGCTTTTCCTGATGCTGTATCGCGGTTATACTAATAACACGATAGATTGAAGTACAACCAAAATCAGCGTAAACGAAAATATATACACGTACAAATCAAAATATACAAAACATGATAATACCATACACATACCGACATCGCGAGGAAAATTTCTAAAAATAGTATCATACGAGGTGCGAAATTGTATCCTCTGCTAAAACGAATCTTCAAAGCAAGAAACGGAATACACACCATGAGACGCAGCAGCTACGACATACCCATACCATGCAGAGTCAAGGAGGGGAAACCATCTATCCAACACCACGAAAATTACCAAGGTCAGAGTCATCAGCCGATGAAGAAAGAAGAAAGAAGAAAACGAAAAATGCGTAAAGGGACCGTTTGCGATAGTAGGACTATGTCGTATGCATGAGTGCGTAAAAATTGCAAATAATCAAAAAATTACAAACCAATTATTATACATTACAAACTTTTAGTATTTTAAAAAAAGACTGAACACACACATACACTACGAGAGAAACACCCTCAGACGACACAAACGACGATTTGACAGAAAAGACTACAAATCGACGGCTGAGATTAAAAGGCTGCTTATTCAGAGTCTGCTTGAAAAAGCTGCTTATTCAGAATCCGGTTGATTCGGAAATTCGAGAAAAATTCGTAAATATCGAAAAAAATTAGAAAATCATAAACATGCGTAAAAATCGGAGAAAATTCGTAAAAATCGTAAACAATTCGTAAAAGTCGAAGAAAATTCTGAACAATCGTAAAAAAAATCGGAAATCGTAAAAAATAGAAAAATTTGAAAAAGTCAGGAAAGATTTGGAAAAAATCAGAAATAATAGGAGAGGGGGGAAATTTGAAAAAAAATGAAAAAGAATCGATACAGTTCGGAAACATTTGAAAAACCGATAAAATTTTTATAATAATTATCATAAAAATTGTATATTGGGTATAATAATAATTATATGTAATATTGTATGTATATATTTTGTGTGTGTATATGTATATATTATTTCTGATTTTTTCCAAAATTTTCCCGACATTCCCAAATTTTTCGATTTTTTTACGATTTTTCCTAATTTTATCCGATTCCCTGGTAGAAATTCAAATATCTAAAATAGCCTATAAACTAGAAAATGGCTATGAGAAATACTCGGTTCCTAACTTACGATGAAACGCTTTTTCTACCATTATTTGAGCATTTCATGGAATGCTCATAAGCTCCAAATCATTACACTAATTTTACTGCATATATTGTAAGCTAAATACAGGGAGGTGCACAGTGTTGGGCTTCGAGAGTACATCATGGGTGCTCATAGATGAACTTCAGAGCATACAAACGATTATTGTGGTGAGTAGCTAAGTTCACGCAATATAAATTTATTAAAGTATAATTCACGCGCTCTGTCTATCCCTTTAATTTATTAATTTTTTTTCAAAGCAACTAACAAGATAAAAGCATGTAGACACAGACAACTATTTGGGTGGTTAAATACTCGCCATGAAAGATAGAAGAAACAAATTTTTTCTGTTTTTCGACAACTTATTTATCTTTCAAATGCAAGAACTTTTTGTTTATTTTTACATGCATTTTTAACAAAAAATGACTTGCAAAGTATTTATCTTGCAGAAATTGACTGCGATTCAGATCATTTTTTTGTAAACTCCCCAATATATGGTCTAAAAATTTAAGTTATAGTCTTCTCAAATTATAGTCGCACTCAAGTTATAGTCTTAAAATCTAAATAGAAAAGTTATAGAACTCGATCAAATACAACTTTTTTCTATTCAGATTAAAGCTGAGAAATGTTTTAAAATTAACTTAACAATTCAAAATAGAATTTTATAATGAAAAAATCAACTTAAAAATAATGTATTCTATATGAAGTAAGTATTATATAAAAAGGTTGATTATTTAATTATAAAATTCTATTTTGGATTGTTAAGTTAATTTGTAAGAATTTCTCAGCTTTGATCTCGATAGAAAAAAGTTGCATTTTATCGAGCTCTATAACTTTTCTATTTAAATTTTAACACTATAACTTGAATTTAACCGTAACTTGAGAAAACTATAACTTAAATTTTAAGACTATAACTTGAGAACACTATTGGAATTTGCAAAAAAAAATTGGCTGAATCACAGTCGATTTCTACAAGATAAACACTTTAAAAGTCATTATTTGATAAAAATGCATGTAAAAATAAATGAAAAGTGCTAGCTTTGAAAGATGATCAAATTGACGTAAAACAAAAAAGGTTGCTTTTTCTATCTTTCTGTTGCGTGAACTTAGCTACTCACCACCATAATCGTTTGTATGCTCTGAAGTTCATCTATGAGCACCCATGATGTACTCTCGAAACCCAACACTGGAGGTGCACGTATTTCAGTCAGTTTCGATATAATGTATGGAATAAACAAGCGTTTGAAGCTGTAAATACGTGGATTACTAAGATATTTATGATTTACTTAATTTTACAATTTTTCGATCGGTTACATTAGGCCAATCAAATTAACATTTTTCTGCTTAAAAATTCTAAACAGCAATATTATTGGCTTAAACCGTTTGGAAGAGTATGTACATTATTAATCCGAGTACGCAAATAGCTGAATTTGTACAGCAAATTCGCTATAAACTATTAAAGTCGGAATTTCGCATTTTTTTGGTTTTTTCTCTGCGTATTGAAGTTGTTTCTTATGAAATTTTGCACAAAAATGTCAGCGGTGGCATATGTCTATCTCTAATAGTTTAGTTGTAAATTGTCAATAAACGCGAATTCTGTCAAAATCGAAAATTGTTTATAATTATTGAAAAAGTTATGTTACGTTTCTTTTATTCTACGAAAAGGTAGTACTTAATAAGTACTATAAGCGTGCAAAATCCGAATTCTCTATCTATTATAGTTTTTGTGCAATAAAGACCGAAAGTTGAAAAAGTTGTTATTTTCAAAGTGCTGGCAAAACGTGAAAAATTATCTCAAATAGTTCAACTTGTACGTTCTCTAGAAGAGTTACTATAAAGAAGAGTTATTATTATAAAGAGTTATAAGAGACGTTCAACTTTGTACGTCCTCTAGAAGAGTTATATTTCAATATACTACTTTGCAACAATTTTTTGAAAAAAAGGCCTGTTTTAACCCTTTCTTTCTAATTATCTAAGCTTCTATTAACCGTACGGAGCTTCTGAATAGCGCATTTGCTTTGTAATTTTAACCGAATGGCATAGGTCCCTACATATATTTTTGACCTTGAAGGAAGAAATCTCTATTACTTGGCCCATCCGAATTTCGAACGACGAGCTCGGCGCCGAGTGCGGTTACCCCCACTCCTCCGGCCACGGCGCCGACGGCTGAAATCTAAGGAACACTTTTTTGCAGCTGCTTATTGCCTTTCAAAAAGCTTACTTAAGAATAAAATCAATAGTTTTACTGTAAAGTTCAAGTCTTCAACTTCAGGAATTGAACTTCAAAATATGTAAAATCCTTTTGTTATAGCGTTATTGTTCATTGAAAAAAAAAACGTATCTCGTTTCCTATTGGTCTACCGAGTCCATCTGGGGCTTAATATTTCGATAAAAATCCCACCTTTGCAATAAACTTATTTGTAATTAGATTGCACTTAAATATTGTGTACAGCGAATTAATTAATTACGTGCTTTATAAACATTTGCTCCCCAGGACGCCCCTAATAAAAATTTCGCAGTTTGCAAAGTAGTATATTGAAATATAATTCTTCTAGAGTACGTACAAAAAAGTTAAACTATTTGAGATAATTTTTCACGTTTTGCCAGCACTGAAAATAACAACTTTTTCAACTTTCGGTCCTTATTGTACAAAAACTATAGTAGATAGAGAATTCGGAGTTTGCACGCTTATGGTACTTATTGAGTACTACCTTATCGTCGAATAAAGAAAACATAACATAACTTGTTCAATAATTATAAACAATTTTCGATTTTGATAGAATTCGCGTTCATTGCCAATTTATAACTAAACTATCAGAGATAGACATATGCCATCGCTAACATTTTTGTGCAAAACTTCATAAAAAACAACTTTTATTTGAAACTTTTTTCTCTGCCATCAATACTTTTCAATACGCAGAGGAAAAACCAAAAAAATGCGAAATTCCGCCTTTAATTGTTTATAGCGAATTTGCTGTACAAATTCAGCTGTTTGCAGATTCGGATTATTAATGTACACACTCTTCCGAGTGGTTTAAGCCAATAAAATTGCTGTTTAGAATTTTTGCAAAAAAATTCAGTTTTCAGCTTAATTTGACTGGGCTACATGTTAAATATTGTTTTCATAGCCATTTACTGGTCATTTTTTACAGGCATGTTTGCAAGCTTGAGAATACCTCGTAATATGGTATAATAATATTTTCGTCCATTTTCATTCTAAAAAATGGCTTAGATAGGTTCGAAAAAGCGTTTCATCGCAAGGCGAAAAATGGTCCCATTTTTGGCCCATTCCTAACAAAACAAGGGTTTTACTAGCTTTTAAATGATATGGATTTCCTCCAGGGTTTTTACGAATTTTCTCCGACTTTTACGAATTGTTTACGAATTTTACGAATTTTCTCCGACTTTTACGCATTTTTACGATTTTCTAATTTTTTACGATTTTTCTGAATTTTTTATAATTTTTCAGAATTTTCTCCCATTTTTACGAATTGTTTACGATTTTTACGAATTTTCTCCGATTTTTACGCGTATTTACGATTTTCTAATTATTTTCGATTTTTACGAATTTTTCAGATTTTTTTCACTGCTTATTTCCGCCGTAAAGCAGATTTTAAATTCTCGCAGGGTTGCCACTACAAAATTAAAAAAAAAATGTCATTTTGAATAAGCAGCTTCTTCAACCAGACTCTGAATAAGCAGCTTTTTCAACCAGACTCTGAATAAGCAGCGTCTTCAAGCGGACTCTGAATAAGCAGCCTTTTAATCTCAGCCGTCGAAATACACACCGACACGAAACTAAAATCGCAACAGCTGCAAGGAAAAGAACAAATTGCAAAAAAAAGAAGGACAACGAACTCAGCAGTAATAACACAAACACCAACGAGAAATTTTTATTTTACCATTAAAACGCTTCAAAAAAACGAAACACTTCATCAACTTCTAGTTGATCGCATAAAATTACTAGCGTCAACAACAGCACACATTTTAGTTAAAACCGATTAAATTTTAAGCAACTGTGTAAAGTAAAACAACCTCTTATTTTCGGTAATATTATTGAATTATCGCTAATTATTTTTTTGCAATATCAGCTCAGAACAAAGCGTATATTTTTTTGTAGAAATAGCTGAAAGTACAGCGAATATTTTTTTGTAAATAAAATACAACCTAGATATAAGAATGTATTTTAGATGTGTATGTCACACAATCTAAATATGACTTTATCCCTCGGTAGTTGTTTAATGTGCTTGTTGGCTTTATCGATCTCTCCGAGGCAATCATGTGGAAAAGGGTTAGAATAAAAAGGCCCTTTTCTTATATCATCAACGTTTCGGCGAACATTGTCGTCCTCATCAGGACACTGTCGAAAGTTTTTATTATAAATATAAATATAAAATTACAGAACAATTTTTTAAAACAATATTCTTAGAGAACTTACATATCGGAGCTGTCGTGATTTTTGTACATCTCAATGATGTTTTTCCCCCCGGCTATTTAATAGCGGGGGACGAGAGACGCCGAGCGACACCGTTATTATTTATATTTCTCTGTCGGCTAATTTCTCAGAAGTGAGGAAGTAGCCAACAGCCGTCGCTTATATATAATGTGCACGACTCATGATCTTTAACGCGGTTTTGTTTACAAGTGACGTCACACATCACCTCATCTGTTCGATGTATATAAACAGAATACATGTATTCACATTTAACTTTTCAGCTGGTAAATCAAATGTGTGCACACATTATTGAGTTTTAGGGTATCCTCCTTTTTATTTATACCGTTTTTCTGTAAATGTATGTACATAATTTCCGAGATCAATCTTTTATTTAGATTACTCTCCCTGTCTTTAATACGATGATATAAGAAAAGGGCCTTTTTATTCTAACCCTTTTCCACATGATTGCCTCGGAGAGATCGATAAAGCCAACAAGCACATTAAACAACTACCGAGGGATAAAGTCATATTTAGATTGTGTGACATACACATCTAAAATACATTAAACATGGACCGTGGATCTTCACCGGTTTTAAATAATGTTTCCTTTGACGATATTGAGAGAATACATGGAGCTGACGCACGACAACACATTAAGACATGGATCACGCTTCAACGAGACCTAACGAAAGCGAGATCCCAAAGACAATTCCTACTGCGATGCAGGACACATGACATACGCCCTGCGAACGTCAACAATATCGCAAGTAATCTGAACCATTTTATTTTCCATAGTGACTCGGTTAAGAACCAATTCAAGAAAATTGTTAACAATTTACAACGTAAGATTTTAAATCTCGAGATTGAAGATATATGTGTAAACATTAATTTTCTAGAATCACAGTCCGAAAAATTACGTAGAGTTTTGTATGGTTCACTTTCACAAGAGATTTTTGATTTTGTTATGTTAAACCAGGATGAACATAACACTAATTTTCACTTCAATCTCAACTGTATTCATAATAGAAAATTCGATAATTTAAACAGAAAAAACAACACAAATCCGAGTTTTGAAAAATGGTTTACCAATTTAACTAATGTGGACATACCGACTAATGTAAAATACGTGACGAGTAATCTTAATGAAATTCTTTTTATTGAATGCATACAAAACTTAGAGAACAAAATATCAATCAACAATTTTCAGGATAATACTGCAAATGATATTCGTAACACACTAATTAAAAAGATCACACAACACCGTAATAAAACTAGACATACTACAATAGAGGAAAAAAGTTTTGAGAATAAGTTAACGGAAACTAAGAATTTCATTAAGACTCACAACGACATCATGTTCACCTTTGCTGATAAAGGTAATGTAACGGTTGCTATGTACAAACGAGATTATATTGACAAGAGGGAGAATCTTTTAGCTGACAATAGCACATATACTATCATTAAGAAAAATCCATTATCAAAACTACAGTTGAATATTAAAAAATTAACAAATATCTGGAATGAGAATGGATATTTTGGTAAAAAATATAAAAAACAGTTTTTCACACAAACTGATACCTGCTTACCGAAAGCATATGGATTACCAAAAATCCACAAGAGAGACCATCCTCTAAGACCTATAATTTCAGCAATAGGTTCACCAACATATTTTTTATCAAAATATTTATTCAAGGTTTTAAAAAATAGCATAGATAAGCCGAAGTCGTACATAAAAAATAGCTACGAATTCATAAAAAAAATAAGAAATATAAATATTCCGAATGACCACTGTATTGTCAGCTTAGATGTAAAGTCATTGTATACAAACATCGATAAGACACTAGTCATGCAAAGCATTGAAAGAAGGTATGCACAAATAGTGAAGAGGTTGGAAATTCCACTTGATGAAATTTTGCATGCTTGCGATCTGCTTATGGAGAATACGTACTTCCAGTTTAATGGTAAATTTTACAAACAACTTTTTGGCACACCTATGAGTTCTCCGATTTCGGGACTGTTCGCTGACATTGTCATGGATGATCTCGAAACGGAATGTATTTCGAAATTAACGTATAAACCAGTGTTCTTTTTCCGATATGTCGATGATATTATCACTTGTATTCCAAAAACAAAAGTAAATGAAACATTAAGAATATTCAATTCATATAACAATAGACTCCAATTTACACATGAAATGGAAGTAAACAAATCCATAAGCTTTTTAGACGTTTTATTGGTGAACAAAGCAGGTAATATAAAAACTGATTGGTACACAAAACCAACTTTCTCTGGCAGATTTTTGCATTTTAAATCTCAACATCCGATTACCCAAAAAATTGCCATGGTGTACAATTTAGTTGACCGAGCAGCAAAGTTATCAAGTAGATGTTTTCATGAGAAAAACATTAATATTGTTAAGAATTTACTGCTTGAAAATGATTACCCTGTTGAGTTCATTAATAAATATGTCAAGAAACGACTGTCGCAAGTCAAAAAAAAGAGACAACCAGAACAACGGTCAAGAGAAAATACATATCGTAATTGCGTTGGCATACCATACATCGGCGGTTTCTATGAGTGTCTGCAGCATTCTTTGAGGCGTAACAACATAACAACTATTCCAAAGATACATAGTCAGATGTGCAATATTATTGTAAAGGGTAAAGATAAAAAAGAAAAACACTTGGAAAATAATGTTGTTTACGAACTTAAATGTAATGACTGCACTGCCACATACGTCGGCCAAACAAAAAGAAATGTGTGTACACGTGTTGAGCAGCATAGAAAATCCAAAGACAATGTCATTTCCGAGCATAAAGAAAAGTTCAACCATGTTTTCAATTTCGAAGATTACCGTATTAAAGACAGAGAGAGTAATCTAAATAAAAGATTGATCTCGGAAATGATGTACATACATTTACAGAAAAACGGTATAAATAAAAAGGAGGATACCCAATAACTCAATAATGTGTGCACACATTTGATTTACCAGCTGAAAAGTTAAATGTGAATACATGTATTCTGTTTATATACATCGAACAGATGAGGTGATGTGTGACGTCACTTGTAAACAAAACCGCGTTAAAGATCATGAGTCGTGCACATTATATATAAGCGACGGCTGTTGGCTACTTCCTCACTTCTGAGAAATTAGCCGACAGAGAAATATAAATAATAACGGTGTCGCTCGGCGTCTCTCGTCCCCCGCTATTAAATAGCCGGGGGGAAAACATCATCCGATATGTAAGTTCTCTAAGAATATTGTTTTAAAAAATTGTTCTGTAATTTTATATTTATATTTATAATAAAAACTTTCGACAGTGTCCTGATGAGGACGACAATGTTCGCCGAAACGTTGATGATATAAGAAAAGGGCCTTTTTATTCTAACCCTTTTCCACATGATTGCCTCGGAGAGATCGATAAAGCCAACAAGCACACTAGATATAAGAAATATAAAGCAAAAAAAGCGACCCCACTTCTCAAAAAAGTGATCTCTTGCGACTTATAACAGCGTAACACCACCCTAATCGCCTACACCCCCCCCCCCCCATAAGCGATAAAAACGAAATCAGAGAGAGAGAGAGGGAGGGAGGGAGGGAGGGTGGGAGAGAGAGAGGGAGGGAGGGCGGGAGAGAGAGAGAGGCCCGATGGATGTCACCAACATTTTTTCTTTCAAAAATCGAAAACCTCCATTCATTATTTTATTATTCGGACCATTAGGAACCGAGATACGAATTTTTTTTCAATCAATGATTATGCCGAAACTACTTGATATTTTTTGTTGCAATTCAGCACAGTGCTTGCCTAAATGATACTTTAAATGATGACATTTTACCCGATAGCTCTAGATGCCTTACTTCGTTTAAAACGGCTGACGAACAACGCGAATTCAATGCGCGTGGACGCGTGACTCTCCGGCCATGTGGTGCGATGGTGGAGGGATCGTCGCGCGGCGGCGGAGAGGATTCGTACACTTTAGTTGTTAATCGGTTATCTCGGCAACCAAAGCTGCAATTGAAATATTTTTTTTTATTTAACGTGTTTTTTCCTCAGCTTTAACGCTACGTAAACTGAATTGTCATCAGTGCAATGCGAACAACCGAAATTGTCATGTTTTTAAAAAAACAACTTTTTCTGCTAAATACACAACATTTGCGCAACTTTCATATGCAGATATTGAGCAAATAATTACTTTCTTGTTTCTATATGCATGATATATGTGTATAAAAGTTGTTTAAATAGCAGACAAAGGATTTTTTTTTAAACATGACAATTTCGGATGTTCGCATTGCACTGATGACAATTTAGTTTACGTAGCTTTAAAGCTGAGGAAAAAACACGTTAAATAAAAAAAAATATTTCAATTGCAGCTTTGGTTGCCGAGATAACCGATTAACAACTACAAAAAATATCAAGTAGTTTCGGCATAATCATCGATTGAAAAAAAATTCGTATCTCGGTTCCTAATGGTCCGATCTTGATAAAATTTATATAAAAATTCACGGGTTTTTTACGTACTTTAAGATGCATTTTACCGCGTTTCTCTAACTTAAAAATTAGCGAAAATAAAAACTATTTATTGTTAAAAATATTGTTAAATATTAATTTTTTTAAAAGTTCTTTTTAGAGATTATTAAGTACGTCATACGCTTTCGCTTAAAGGCTGTTGGATCTGGTTATCATTCCATGGGCAATTTGAAAATGAATTTGAAATTTTAGGGTAAATAATTTTGCAATAAGACGCCATTTTCAAATATCAAGATCGGACACCGATCATTACGTTGTATATTTTTCGGAAAAACTATGACAATATCAAAATTCTAAAAAAAAATTTTTTGTTTAACAATTTAACGATGAAAAGTTAATTTCGTATTCAGGAATATATGTTTCTTATTGAAAATTCAATTCTGAAGAACTTTTACCCCTACCATTTTTTGCATAAAATGAGTGGCAAGAGATTTGTTCACGAAAAACTGAAAAAAAGTGCTTTTTTGAAGTTTATTTTGTAATAATAACAATGTTCCCGATCAGGTCCGAAGTCGAAAACTTAGGGTTATTTTCAGTAGGTTATGACTAAAATATTTGGACAATAAAACTAAATCTAGAAGAAAGTGGCCGATATCCCACTATTGAACTCCGAACTACACAGCAAGGCGAGAATCGAGGCAACAGGAGCCACACGCGAAACCGCTAGAAGGGAGAAGGGAAAGAATTAGCAGAGAAAGAGACTCTGAAAAACGAGCCAGTGCGTCAGACAGTGCGAGAGGAGAAACGCTCACGAGAGAGAAAGACAGCCCTAAAGGAAAACAGAGAAAGCTGGAGTCGCGACAACGTACAGCAACACGCTGCCGCACGAGACGGAGTGGGGGAACAATCGGACTCTCCGCACCTGAAAACTATGCGAGCGCACCGACGCTCGCCAGACTTAATTATCGGCCCTTGACCAGAGCACACGCACGGCGAAGCTACCGTGTGCCGGGCCAGAGCCCATTACGAGTGAGAGGCCCAAGCCAGGGAAGAGCGGACCATCAGCCACCGGCCTTGCCTCCCAGGGACTGTCCGTCTTCGATCTTCAAGACGATAGCATCGCTCACTGATATATATTGTGACGTGGTCCTTTCCTGGGCTCCTTCGAGCTGCTCCTAGCTGCGGCTCGTGCTAGAAAGGGGCCGCGCGCACAAAAGTATTACCTGGTCCGGTCTCCTGACCCTGCTCGGCTGCTCAGCATCCTCGGTGAGCTGGGGGGATTCTTCGGGTGCTAGGACGTTGAGGGTGAGGTGTATTAATTCACAGACACATGGTTCGGATGAGGGCGGACGAGCAGACCGCGCTCGTCCGTGCATATATTCTCTTATAAGACGGTACAATGGGCAACGCACGCTCGCGTTATACAATCGCCGCGTCGAGCCGGCGCGCTAGGCGCCGCGAGGATCGAGGCGGCCGCGGCCAATGCCAACGGGCTCGTCGTCACCGGAGTCTAACCTAAGCTACGCTTTCGCGCTGGGGGATCTCATAGCCCCTTCGATGTCGTCGCGAGAGAGAGAGAGAGAGAGAGAAAGAGAGAGAGAGACAGGGGCGCTTGGCCGGCACTTACATGCTGGTCGAGGCTTCGCACGTGGCTGGAAATGGCGTCTCCGCTGTCGGTCTCGTTGTGCTCGCTCGCGCTGGGACTCTGGGCTCGGTGATTGGCGAGGCTGGCTGGGCCGCTGATCGTCACTCGGCCTCGGTGTCGGTCTCGGTCGCACTCGGGCGGTGCTCCTGGGAGGCAAGGCTGGCGGCGGCAGGTGTCGGGCCTCGCTACAGCTTGGACCTCCCAGTTAGCGGCTTCCCCGTTGGTTTTGTCACTGGAGCGATTAGCGTCGCGCGTTATCTCTCGTGCGGTCAGTGTCTCTCGCTCTCGGCTCGAGAGCGCCCCATTCCTCGTTGCGCGGTAGCATCTTCTCTTGCTGCCGCGCTTCGCCTATTCCGTATTTCGGCAATGCGCTCTCTTACGCGCGTTGCCTATTGCCGACACTCTCTCTCCTTCTCCTAAGTCTTATTCCCTTCTCCTCTAGCGGTTTAGTGTGCGGCTCCTGCCACCTCGATCTCCGCGTTGCCGTGTGCTCGCACGCCTGCGTGCGGGCGCCTTGTCGCTATATATATATAACTAACTTTAATTTATTTAGGTCCAGAGCAATGGTCTCCAGAGTAGTACTTGTTTTGTTCATACTGTTAAATGCTACCGTGAAAAAAGCTTTAATTGGTTACAAGTGTGGCGGTAAGTCAGCTAATGTTACTACAATATCATTACGGGAAGTGGCTCTATGTACAATTGATAATGCTCAGCCAGATGTCCAAAGTATGAACTTACAGTTATTGCAACACATAGAACTTGAATCAACACGTGTATTTGTGTGCAGAATAAAAGTTAAACGAACTATTCAAATATGTGGGGTTTTAAGTAATATATTTGCTTCTCAAATAGATCGTTCTTTGAAAGCATATATGTGAAAATCCACCAGAAAGTGGCACACAAGTCTGTCCAAAAATTGCACTATTTCATTTTTGAGGGCACACCTATCGGACCATGCTAATTTTGTTTGGTAGCTCATTTCAAACAATAAACCGGTGTGTGTCTCTTCAAAATCCAACCCTATGCCAACAAAGAGTTACAGGCGAAAACATTTACAGGCGAAAGACATTTAGAGTTATTAGATAAAATTGGACCAGATTATTATTTTGTGCAAAGAAATAGAATCAAGGAATAAATCCATAGTTACTTTATCAGAACAAAGTGCAGTCATTATTTTGGATCCCTTAAAAATAGATAAATATTGAACAGATTAACTTGTTTAGATCATTTAGAAAATACATACATCTCTAGAAAACATATCTATATTTGCATCTATTGTCAATCGCTATACCAACCAGCAAAGTAAGCAAGGTAAGATTTTACATTAAATGTTTAAATATTGCACATCACAGCAGTGAAATCAAGACTCAAGACAGACTGACCATCTGTTGCTTGCGTAGCAAGTATTGAGAAAAAGCTCGATAATAAAAGTATTAGCTAAAAGCGAATGGCAAGTTAGGTCACCGCCTAGCAAAAATAAATGCCTGGATCAAAAGTTAAAAGGATTTAAAGAAAAAAAGCGTATAATTGGCTATTTTCGTAAGCACCTGAAACCGAGTTCGTTGTTATTAAATGTGCGTATCGTTTGATCAGTGCATCCGATTCAGACAAATGTATGTGCAAATTAAAGATCTTTTATTGTACTTCAAGTTTGGGTATATGGAAAAAATCCAAAAAATTTTACTACTGCAGATAATGCGCGTTTTTTAATTTTTAGAACAAAAATCGCGGTCATTTTTTTTCGGTTGTTCGCCTGTAGCTCTTTGTTGGCATAGGGTTTTGAATAGGTTTATTGTTTGAAATGAGCTGCGAAACAAAACTAACATGGTCCTATAGGTGTGCCCTCAAAAATTAAAAAGTACAATTTTTGGACCGACTTGTGTGTCACTTTCTGGTTGATTTCCACATATATAGCACACTATGAAATAAATAAAAATTTTAGACTAAATAGCACAAGAGTAGAAGAAAATAGCTTTAATTTAAGCTATTCAACTTTAAAAATGCACGATTGGATCTAAAGTTAGTAGTATTTAAAAAAGGGAGAAATCTCTGAATTTTCGAAAATCAATTGATTTCAAGGAAAAAAAAAGCGAAATTTGCCTTTTTTCAAATCCTCGTGCCTTACTACTCAATCGACCGTTTTCAAAATTTAATAGCTTCAATTAAAGCTCTCATATTCTACGTTTTTTCTAAGTTGTCCGCAGTTCAAGTTTCTCATGCGATACATTATATATATGCTTCTGAATATCAATAAAAAAGAACCACACTTGAGAAGGATATGACGAAATCCGTACTTTTCGTTCGCTTTTTTCCCCCAAAAATTGCGAAAAAAAATTTCAGGCTACATCGACTGGGTAAGGTTTGTTCTGTTCTATAGGACGCACAGAACAAGAAGAAAATAGTGTACCCACGAAATCGATCTTGTGACACTTTCTTTTTTGGCCATCTTTGTGATTTTATGCAGAGATTATATCGAATTTTTTAGCAAAATATTCTGGATTTCTTCGAATGCAAGGCTAAATAGGCATATAAATAGGCTCAAAGTACGCTAAAGGAACTGTCATTTGAACCGAAAATTGTCTAGATTGGATATACTAATCAAAAGTCACGTACTTTTGAAATAAACGAATTATGCTTCAGACTCCTTTTAGGCTGGTACCGAAATCCTCGATTTTTTTTTCTTCGAACCCTCGTAACTTTTGATTCGGTGACTCGATTTTAACGTTTAATAGGTCAAATGAAAGCTCTTTTCTTCTAGTTTTCTGCGAATGAGTCTAAATTCAATTTTTCCTTTTTTAACATTTAAAGGTGTATTAGTCGTCTTAAATTAAAAAAAACATTAAAATTCGAGATGGATTCATATTATGTGTCGTTTGAATGTATTTTTTTAGAAAGAGATCGGAAGGGGGGCCCGATTTTTTGTCTGATTTTTTGTTTGTGGAAAACTGAATATTACTTATTTCTTGAATATTAGTTATTTCTTGATCTACTCAGTTTTCTGCTCCAATAAGCATGTAATATCTTACCTTTTAAATTAGAACCTGTTACGTGTGAGGGTAGGTGCCTGGAGTGAATGATCCAAGTTCGAGTGACTACAATGCTTTATTAGTGGATTAGGAAAGCTCTGCTCTATTCTACGGTCGCCGGAGTTCTGCCTGTGATGCCTCCGATGCGTCGGTCGGAGGCTGCAGTCCCTAGCACAAAGTGCAAGCTTGCACTTTGTGCGTGAAAACGCTCCGGCTTTGCGCTCCCGCGCGAGGTGCCTTATCAGCACCGTCGGACGGTCACCTGAGCCCAAAGCTCGTACGTGACACGTCCAGCGTCGCGATGGGCCGCGTCCTCGCACCCCAAAAAAACGGGCTTGGCGGGTAGGCACTCAGCCGAAGCGTGTAGGATGACTGTGTGTGTGTATGTGTGTGAGTGTCCCTTCTATGAGATGCCAGCGAGCTGTGCGGCTCGCGCGCGTATTTCGCGCTGTATTTTTTTGTTTATTGTCAGTATGCATGTGTGCGTGTGTGTGAGTGTGTATGTGTCCCTTCTCGGCAGCCGCTGCTGCCTTACAATGTTTGCCAGAGCAGGCCAGTACATGTTTTTTTTTTTTATTGTTATTATTTTGTATTGCGCATGTCAGCGCATTCGTTACATTTTTATTAATATTAGTACATACTAGCGGTCCCATCACCTAGATATAAAATGAAAAAATAGTACAAAACGATATTACATAGAGCGAATACAATATTATTCTATGCATACATAGATTTTGTTATATATTTCCTTATTGATATTTGCTTAACCTATTGTATCTTAACCTAGACGTGTCCTTTCGATAGGACACGCAGCTTGGTCTCTTTTCTATTATTAATTTAGTGTCTGTTATGCGCTGTGCGTCGCGCTCCTTGCACCGCTGCACGCGCAGCTAATCTCTCGCGTAAGCGCATCTTTATTGCCCTTTGAATTCCTGGTACATCCGGCGGTGACGCTCGATCGCTCTTCGCCAATTGCATTCCAGAGCGCGACAATTACTTCGCTCCTGCACTGCTCGCCAGTGCATTGTCGTCGGCCCTCCGATACGCACCTACGCAGCCTTCCAAGTACCTCTCGCCCGCGTCGCCGCGAATTTGTGATTGTGATTGCGAAAGTGTGTGAGTGTGTGTTTCGTTATGTCTGCTGCGAAGAAGACTACCCCCAACGCCCAGCCGCGCCATCGAGGAGGGCGCAGGAAGACGGCCGCCCTTGCCATGCAGGACGGGCCGTCCTGCTGGCACCATTGGGGGCAAACGGCGAGGACCCTATCCCGGGGTCCCGCTCGTACGGGTACGGCTACGCGTGTGCCACCAACGCGACGCCCAGCTACGAGCTGCGAGGGAGGGTGGCCCAGGAGGTCCTTGTGTGCCGGCGCTGTGTCGCGGTCATGATTTTTGTTTTTTGAAAATTTTCATCTCTTTCTCTCTTGCTGCCGTTTCGATAAAAATACGCGATTACGAGACCGTCGCGCGTTACGCGCAGCGCACACGCATATGATTGAAATGATGCGCTGCGACAAAGGCCGCCACTCCGCCGAGGAGTGAAGAATTTGTTTTTTTTATGCCTTTTTCTTTTAGTGTCGTGGAATTTGTTGACGTTTCCTTGTGCACGGCTACAGTATATTTTTTCCTTTTTGTGCATTCGTTCGACGCGCGGGCGTGTGCGCGTCGCGTACAGTCCGGGCGAAAAGTTGTGCGCGCATGCGGCGCGCTAGTGTACGTTACTCAGCTTTTTTGAGTGCTCTTTTTTTGTCTTTATGCAATTCAGATTAATAACTATTTGCATACAAATGAATCGATTTTTGTAATAACGTTTTAGTACTGTAACTTGATTTGCAAGTTGTCTTTTATAGTAAAAATAAACAGACAATTGTGGGCCGTTAGAGGCTGATAATATGACATTAAATATGGACGATGCTTTTGCTCAACCTGGATCGTTATTGAGAACTATTTGCATTTCTCTTTTTTTTTAAAATGTCTACGCGTCAGATAAATTCAATTGTTCTACGTTCTGGTTCCGGTCATTATTGTTTTTTGTACGCCAATGCGAGGCTATATTAGGCCCTTCACTGTAACTTCGTATATGAACCACGCGTGTATTCTTGCCTCTCTCTCTCTCTCTCTCTCTCTCTCTCTCTCTTCTCTCTCTCTTATACCGGCGCGATCTCAGATGGGACTTTCAAAATTTTCCCGCCCGCGTATATGCGCAATTCCGCGTTGAATTTCGATATTTCTCGCGCGTGTATATGCGCGATTCTGAAAAAAAATTTTGAAGGAGAAAAATTTGCGCGCATATATGCGCAATTCTCGAAAAACAATTTGAAAGAAAAAAATTTTGCGCACGTATATGCGTAATTCCCGAAAAATTTGAAAAAAACTTTTCTCGCATATGCGCAATTCCGGATTAAATTTTGAAAAAAAAATTTTCTCGCGCGTATATATGCGCAATTCCAGATTAAATTTTGAAAGAAAAATTTTTCTCGCGCGTACATATGCGCAATTCCGGGTTAAATTTTTTGAAAGAAAATTTTTCTCGCGCGTATATATGTGCAGTTCCGGATTGAATTTTTTTGAAAGACGATTTTACTTTTTCGCGCGTATGTATGCGCTAATCCGTATTGAATTTTTTTGAGAGAAGAAAAAAAAATTTCTTGCGCGCGTATATATGCGCGATGCCGTACTGAGCTTTTTTGAAAGACAATTTTTTATCGTTTTTTTTGCGCGCTTTGTGCGCAATTCCGTGTTAAATTTTTTTGAGAAGAAAAATTTCTTGCGCGTATCTATGCGCGATACCGGGTTGAATTTTTGAGAAGAGAAAATTTCTTGCTCGTCTATATGCGCGATACCGGAAAGAGGGACGAGAGAAAAGAGAGACAGAAAAGGCTCGGTTTGCTCTTAATTTTGCTGATTTTACTTTTAGCCTTTTAAGATGGTATACCACTCGGTGGTTCTTGAACGGCAGCCGGTCTGGGGCGACATGAAGTCCAGCGAGCGGCACTTTTATATGCCGCCCGGCTACGTCTATCGCTTTGGCGTTCGATGCGTAATGCACGGTTACGTGAGTACCTGGTGTTTACTTTTGCGTGCTCTTGCTGTCCTTGTGCCCGCTAAACCGCGTTTTCCGGCCTGCCCCGGGTTAATGCACCATCGAGCGTGCGTTTCGTGTGCTTCCCGGTGGGAGAGCTGTGGCTCGTCCACGAACATGAGTGCCCCGGTGGGGAGATGAGACTGCACCTTGCGGTTACTCTGCTATTTTCTTTTCTTACTAGGTCTAACGCGTATCTCGCTGTTGCAGCTGGTCAACACCGTGGTCTCGCGGGCCGGTCCCCTGGGCTCGTTGATTCCGAAAGACCGGCTCGCGATGACGGATTACGATGCGGAGCCCATCGTCCGTCATCTTGACCTCACCGGCGGCGGAGACGGCGCCGTTTTCCAGGCCCCGCTCGCCTGTCCGTGCCATGGCGTGTACGGCTGTCTGGCCGTTCTAGTGCGGCCGTGCGCCATCACGCTGGTCGAGACCGCGACACCGCGACCTCAGATGTTGAACTAATGACGTCTCTATATTTTTCTTTTTCTTATCTTACCCATTATGCTATTTTTTATACTAAAGGATTATAATAAATGACTCCCCCCCACAGGTCTGAGGGCCGGAGCATAAAATATATTTTTATTTGTAGCGTTGTCGGACTCTGCGCTGTTCGTATGCGGCCCCCTTCCCTTGCGTGCTAGTTTATCTAAGCGAAGAAGAGATCCGAAGCCGAACGGTAATTAATCTACCGTCACGTAGCTTTTTGCGCTATACTTATTTTTTATTTCTTATATTTATAATAATCAGTAAGTATGAATATATATGTATTAGCCGACCGGATTCTCCAGGACCGTCGCGAGAACGTACAAGGTAACCTTTATCATCCCCTAGTCCCTGAGCCCGCTGCGGCGATTACCTGTCCCGCCCTAAAATACGGATTTAGGTCGACTTATTGAATTATCTTCCATTCTGAACTGGAAGTGGCTAAGGGCGCTATTCGCTTCGTTATTAGCCCCAAGTTCCCGTCGAGCCTATGTATCTGGTGCGAGGGTCCTCCGGACGGCTGTTCTTCCGGCGTGTCCGCTTTGGCACCGCACCCCAGCAGGACCCTGCAAAATATTTTCGCCTGCTTATTTTCGTTGTTGTTTTTTTGGAGTCTATTTCGCGGTGCGTCCAGCGCCGCGAAAAAAAACGGTAAAAAAACGACGTTTTTTAGGGGTCTTCAGTTTCAGAATTCGCGTTTCTCGCTACCTCGCTGGTGCGCTCGAGCTTATTTGCATGCACTATTATAGTCGTTTCCTCGTTCGCGATCGTTACGTTGTTTGTTTTCCGGTTAACGTTAATAACTTCGAACGGGCCTACGTTTTCGACTGCGAATTTTTTTGTTCTTAGGCTCCTTCAATAGGAAGACTAGCTCGCCTTCTCGGAAGTGCTTAGTATTTATTTTGCGGTCATAATAGTATTTTGACCTGTATTTTGCTTGAATCAAATTGAGCGCGACCGTCGTTTGCAACTGCGTCAGATTGTTCGTCATTTCGTCGATATATTCATTGTACGTCACCGTTTCGTCCGCTCGCGGGAAGCTCGAGGGCGTGCGGGGCTTCATGCCGAATACGAGTTCTTGCGGCATGTACCGTGTGCTTTCGTGCACGGTGCAATTATACGCATGCTGACATACAGCTGTCCACTCGTCCCAACGGTCGACTTTTTTTACATATTTTCTCAAATATTCTGTTAGCGTGTGATGCATGCGTTCAATTGAGCCGTTGGATTCCGGGTGGTAAGCTGTAGTCGCGAACTTATCAATGTTGAATATTCGCGCGAGCTCTTCCAGCGTACGGTTCTGGAAGTGTTTTCCCTGGTCCGTTACGATTTTTCCCGGAGGCCCGAAAACGTAAATCACCTTCTCGATTAGTACCCGCGCTACTTCTTCCGCGTTCGCGTATTCCGTCGGTGTTAATATTACATATTTGGTCAGCATATCTTGAATCGACAAGATACATTTATTGCCTCACCCCGTTGTTTCGAGCGGGCCATAAAAATCTAGTGCTACATGTTCGAATGGGAACGCCGGCGTGTTGCTAATCAGCATAGGCAAGCGGGTTTTTACGTAGTTTCGGGGCACGTCCGCGAAACCGATTCTTGGCCCTTCGTCGGCCGAATCTGACACTGGCTCGGGCTCGTTCGGTTCTATTGCTGGGTTTGCAGTTGGTGTATTTTGTGCGAGCGAGTGCGCGGCGACCGCGTTGCTTCTGACCTTCGGCGGAGGCTTCGTTATCTCAGCCGGGGTCGCGTTACTCCCGGCGTTTGTCGCGCTCGCCTCGCTTATCTGTGCAGGCTCGCTGCTCTGCACGATAGCGGAGCTGCTGTCTTGCGCCGTTAATCGCGTCTGCTCAATTAGCTCGATGCGTAAGCCTTTCTTTTTGCTAATCTTGTGGCTCGCTAAATTTACGCCTAGCTTTTTTCCCTTATCTTTATTTTTCCACGGCCATGTTATTACGAGCTCGGGTTTATTATTTCGCCCGTGGGCCACGAGTGGCTTGGGCGGTGATTCGGCCGGTCTGTCTTCCGAGTTTGCGCTGACTATGCTAAGTTGCGACGCCTTGAATTTATCCGGCTCTTTTATAGGTATAATGTATGACTGCAGCGGCTCAAGTTCGACTGCGGTCGCGCCTGATGGTGGGGGTCTCACGTCGACCGAGCTATCGCTATCGGTAACCGGCGTGTAGACTTTCGGGGTCTGACGGCTGCGCAACGATCGACTCGATCCCTCGATCCCTTACCCTTAAGCTATGTGTCTCATGAACTGCCATGCACGATGTCCGTGGGCTGCCCCGAGTCGACTGCAGAGTCATCAGCCGCGGTTTTCGCCTGGAGCTCTCGCTCCCTTGCCGTGGTGGTCCCGCTTAGGCTTGGTGTTTCCCCCTTGGAGCTGGCCGCCAACGCGTAAGCCTCTATTGAACGCGATAATATTTCTTTTATTCGCGTCTCTTCGCTACTGCTCAACTGATACCGGTACTGCTTGACGCGCTGTAGTGTCGTGTTTGTAAGAATGCATCGCGTGTCTACTGCGTCAGCGTAAGCGAGCCTATATTTACGGTTTTCCTTTTCGACTTTCGAGTACCAACGTACTCGGGTTATCTCGTCGCCGTCATATATGTCTTGCAACGCTCGGCACAAATAGAAACCGTCGCGGTCATTTCTCACAGCCAAGACTTCGTTCTTCGCGAACATTCGTGCGCGTCTCGCGTGTCTCTTTTGCAGCGGCTGTACTCTTTTCGTCAAATCGGAATCAGAAGACGTCTGCCTTATCTTCGCGTCTCTGCTTGCTTCGCGTTTCTTTACCGCGCGTACTCGGAATATTCTCCCCGGCGGAGCTCCAGCATCTTCATCGGGGCTCGCGTTAATTTGCCAGCCTTTTTCTCGCCCGCCGCTTCGTTTTCGACCGCGAGGTTCCGAGAGTCTGCTGATTCCGATGCTATTATTTTTGCGTCGATTACCCGTGTCGATGGACTATCCGCGGTGGGACGCTGTCGCGCACACTCGTCACCTCCCCTCTTTGCGGGGGATGATTCTACGTGTGACCTTGAATTCTGAGAATTCGGGGTTTTCGCTACGGTTAGGATCTCGAATGGAAACAGCTGCTCTTCGCATGAGGCGCTACTCGAGTCCGTTTGTGGGCTTATCTCGAGGGCCTGCAGCGCCTTCGCTAATTTACCTGCTCTCCTACTATCGTCAGAAAGACGCCCGTCGTTTGGGGAACGCGGCGAGCGCCTCTCTAGTTTTTTGTATTGTTACCGCTGCTGCTCACGCCTTGACTGCCGGCGGATTTTGTTTCGCCGTTCCCGGCGCTATTATTGTTGTCATTACGCACGCCGCTCTGGCTTCCGCCACCGCTTTGGCCTTGGCCTCTGTCTCTACCGCCTCGACCTTTGCCACCGCGTTTATTCTTGCTATTATAATTAGCGTATCTACCCTGCACGTCCCTTTCGCCACGGGGATTCTGAATTTTTCTGTTTTGCACGTCGAACGCAATACTTAGCGTGTGCCTGTGCTTGTCGCAGTACGGGCAGTGATTGTTGTTATCGCCGCTCGCTTGTGTTTGCGCGCCCGTTGCGTTTTCGCTACCGTGGCTCTGCGCGTTCATGGAATTGATCTCTTCCGTCATCGTGATGCGTACCTGCGCGGGCTGCTTTTGCGGCGGGGCTATGCTCACGATGCCCGTTCTCGAGCTTCTCTTCGCCTCGTGCTTCATCGGCTTCGTAAACGCTTCCTGCCACATCTTTGGATTTGACCGACCGGTCAGGTGGTCCAACGGAGCGCGTAGGCCGTATAAAAATTGATCCAAAATTTCGCTATTCGCCTGACGGGCGCGCGAGTCTCTATCGGCTGCCTCGACTGCCGTCGCGTTCCTCGTGCTGTTCCCGGCGGTTTCTCCGGTTGCTACCGCGTCTATCGCGCCGACTCTCCCGGCTGCCGTTGCGCCTCTCGCGCTGTTCGCGACGATTCTCTCGGCTGCCGTCGCATCTCTCGCGTCATGCGCGACGGCTTTCGCAGCTGCCGTTACGCTTCTCCCGCCGGCTCTTCCGACTGCCGCCGTAACTCTCGCGTCGTCTGCGGTGACCTTCCCGGCTGCCGCCGCGTTCTTCGCGCCGGCCTCCTCGGCTGACGTCGCCGCTCTCTCGCTGTTCACGGCCCAACTGTCCGTTATATACCGCCCTATAGTATGTGCTGGCCGAGCTACTGCTGACGTCCCGAGTCATACAGCGAATTGGCGAAGGAACTGCCCTCGGACTCAGTGTCGTCCGGATCGCTGTCTGACTCGTCGTCCGGGTCGCCCGCACCGGCCCGGTTGATTCTCGGAACCACTCGCTCGTTCTTCGGGCTTTTCTCAATTTTTAAGCTTTTCACGGAGCTCGACACGAGCCCTTCGCTCGCTCGCACTTTTGCGTTGTCCCTCGGCACCGACGTTCTTGTCGGCCGCGGAGGATCGTTAGCCACGTTCGCTCGCATAATGTCAAAGATCTCGTCTTGCGATCGGTTCGCCAGTAGCTGCGCGAGTGTTGCCATTGTCTCGGCATCCGCGCTTTCCGCGCTCGTGAATAATAATCGATTATAACCGGCTTGCTCTTGCTTAATCGGATCGTCTTGCACTGCTTCGCGGCCGGTCATCGAGATTCGATCGAGCGGTAGCCCCTGCGCACGGCTTATTTCGCGAATTTGCGCTGCTACCTTTCGCTCGTCGAGTGATCGCGCTTCGGGTGTCGCTGCGTCCGATAATTTGACGTTCGCGATATTTTTAATTTCTAGCAGGTTACCAACGCCTGCCATACACCGCTCTTCAATTTTGAGTCGCTCGGGCGGTTCGAGGGGTTTGTTGAGCGGGCCCCAGATGCTACTCCGGCGTTCCGTTCCGATATCCAGCCCACCGATCCGACGGCGTAGCTCGGCGATACCTAGCGGGTCTTCGCTAATCGCCTCTGCGCATGCAGCCCCGGCGCTTGTTAACGACGCCGATGGGACCGCGGGGTCTCGGCTTTCGTCCACTGAAAATTCTGCGTAACCGTCATCGCGCGGCGTATTGTCGTGTCTCGATAATAAATTTTCGCACGTTTCTTTCCAGCTGTCAGCCATACGCGCATCTCTCCTTCGGCTTTCACTCGAAGGGACCGACTGAATGCTGTCCTGGCTGAGCGTGCGCCGCAGTTTTCCCTTCGTGTCCGGAGACAGCCTATTATAATTAAGAAATATTTTTGCACTTGTAGTAGCTTTCTGCCCGATTCGGGCTCGCTTTCCGCCGCACTGCGTTTATCGCGCTTGTTTCTATTTTTGTCGGTTACTTCGCCCTCGCTGTCCCAATCGTCCCTAAGGCTACGCGTGCTCACCATGCTCTTTGCCGATTTAAGTAGCTTTAAGCGCGTCATGTTGGCGGTATATTTTTTTTTTTTTATTGACACTCGCGTTGCTGAGAGTTTATATTGCGCGGTTTCAAATTACAAGCCGAACCCGATGGTTGGGGGCCTTCGCGGACCAAGCTGCGTGTTTTATCAAAAATGGACTTACAGTATGACGATTGTGATTGACGCTCGCATGCTGTCGGGTGATGCGCTGGACTGATATTGACTGCTACGGCGATGTTTGCTGCAGTGTCGGCTGGTGCTGGTGGCTGGTGGCTGATGGCTGACTTCTCCGGTGGCTCAGGCGAGCTTAGTTGGCCGAGATCGGCTTAGTTGGCTGCGATCAGCTTCGATGTTTCGCGGCGACGTTCAGCGACGTTTTTGCCTCGGCTCCCCGTTCGGTTCGTGCTTCTCCGCTGTCGAAGGAAACGGTGTTGCACCGGCCGACCTATTCGACTGGGGCTGTTTGCTGCAGCTGCTTCTGTGTCCTTACCCTTTTTTTTTTGAGTTCCCGAGAAAAAATTTCCGGGTCTGGAACCCACTGCACTGACACCCGTAGCGTCGCTTCGCTGTGTCCTTACGGAAGTGCTGCGGTTGGTTCCGCCTCGCTATAGCTTGGCGGCACTTGTGTTCTGTGTGTCGGCACTTGCACGAACTGATAAAACTGCGATTATTCGTTACCCCTTGACACAACGAAAAATGTTTTTTGTCTTTTCTTTTTGAGCTCGGAGGATTCTGTAGAGGGCTCCGAGCCTCGGTGACCTGCTCTCTGCTAATGCGGTCGGGCGAACAGAAAAAGAAGGGAAAAGGAAGTAAAACACTTTTCCTTTCCCTGACGCGTTGAAGCTGGTGATGCACCGATTCACCAATGCACTGTTAACCGGTGATGCACGGTAGCGTCGTTTTATATATTTTTTTTCTTAGCGCGGATGAGGTTGTGCGCGTATTCCGTTTGGACTCGGAGAGAAAAAAAATAAAAAAATTTTAGGTACTCCCACTCGTCACTTGGACCGAATCAGCGTCGAAGTCCCCCAAGGGATGCCAATTGCTGTTACGTATGAAACGTATGAATGTTGGACGGGATAGGAAAGCGTAAGAAAAAGGTAGACGACGGGACTCGAACTCGCGGACCTGAGAGCCAGAGGCCTGTGCTCTAACCACGGAGCTAACGTCTACGATGCAGTTTCATGCATCGAAGCACGACTCTTCTTATCACTTAGCCCGTCATGTTGCACCTATGCAGGCGCTCTACGTCCGTGACACCACCCTGCTTTAAGGCGAAGCCGTCCTCGGCTTCCGATCTTACCTCGCCGATTGCAGAACTCGTTTTACGGTGCCGCTTACGTGTTGCATGACACTGGGTTGCAAGCCTGCTTTTTACCGCGCAGATGGATCTCTGGGGCGGACCGATATAGAATACTGAAAGAATATCACGAGTTGACGATGGGGGGCCACCGCGGTATGTCGAAAACGTACGCAAAAATCGCGCATGATTTCTATTGGCGTAACATGCGGCTGGAGGTGCAACAATTCGTGGCGCGATGCAAAACATGTCAAACAAATAAATTAATTCGAGTTAACACCCGTTTGCCGATGCTAATAAGCAACACGCCGGCGTTTCCTTTCGAACACGTGGCGTTAGATTTCTACGGTCCACTAGAAATGACAGGGCGAGGCAACAGGTACATCTTATCGATACAGGATATGCTGACGAAATACATCGTACTTACACCGACAGAATATGCGAACGCGGAGGAAGTAGCGCGAGCATTAATCGAAAAGGTTATACGTCGGTTGGGAGGCAGACCCGGCCAACCGAGCTAAGCGATGAAGACCCGGCCATTTGAGCCGAGTCTTGAAGACCCGGCCATTTGAACCGAGTCGTGAAGACCCGGCCATTTGAGCCGAGTCGTGAAAACCCGGCCATTTGAGCCGAGTCTTGAAAAACCGGCCAATTCGGCGAAACGTAACAAACCCGGCCAATTCAGCCAAGCGTTACAAACCCGGCCAATTGAGCCAAGCGTTACAAACCCGGACTCCAATTCTGAGGAGGAAGAACCGGACAACTCGGGTTAACTTTGAAAAACCGGACTCCAATTTTGAGGAGGAAGAACCGGACAACTCGGGTTAACTTTGAAATACCGGACTCCAATTCTGAGGAGGAAGAACCGGACAACTCGGATTAATTTTTTAAAACACTTTTGTACGCATCTCCTCGTACAAAGTGACGATTATTAGATCAGCTGAGGGTGGTAGCTTCTTCACTTCTGTCTCAACCTTGTGACCAGTAAGTTTGTAAAGAGATAATTCCGTTAATTATACAACCGTTTTTACACCATGGCTGGAAAGCTGTCGAGCACAATTTATACCGGCAGCACCGGATCTATGCGGGCCGCAAAGCGCAACAACAGTCGGTCTTTGGTGTGCATTATTAGGATTCAGACGATGAGCTCCACCTAGCAACTGTAAGATTATTTCAGTGCCTGCTCGACCTAGTAATTCAACTTAGAAGTAAAAGTAAGTATTAGAATTTCAATTTTTTTTTTTAAACAAGATACACGATTTATTTATATAGATGATTTTTGATACCCACTCTTCGTTCCCAACTAATTCCAAGTCTATCTGCTGCACCAATTAACTGTCGCTGTAGTTCCAGTGTTATACTTGGGATTACTAAACCATCGTCTGTAACATACTCCTTGGAACCTCCACTTGCCACTATGATTTGTCTAAGAGCAGTAGGTTCTAATTCAATCACATTTTCCCATTTGTATTAGGTAATTCAGCATAAGGCTGGACCTCAGATGGTAGTTTCCCTACACTGGTTACAACGGAAGAATTGCCATCTTCACTAGCTGCACTTTGCTGTTCTAGTAATCGTGAATTTCTATTTCCAGTTTTTTCTAATTCTTCAGATACAGGCTGCGAGTCCTTGTCATCTGTGATATGTAAATCATTAACAGCTCTACTGCATGTCTACAAATAAAAACCAATTAATATTAGTAAAAAAATATTTATGTCTACGATCCAAAGGTGTTTATAGAATAGAAGTTCATAGTATACTTGCAAACTGTTGGTGCAGCTTGTGGATGAATCCTAATGTTGTATCCACTATACTCGTCTAGCTCTCACATTTTTTGCTTTGATGCTTCATGATACGGAAAGTATTAGCTCTGCAGTCTAGATTCACGATCGAGCAACTGCCTTCCTCGTAGATGAACACTGGCACTGGTCATGCCTCCTGGACGAACAACACTCACATAACCTCTACTGTTCCATGAATTCCTTGTGAAATATTGAGAACACTACATAAAATAAACTTTTGCACAGCAGCATCACAGAACTCCACTCGAACTCCAAATTGCAGTAGCTGAACCTAAATACTTGCACCTGAGAAAAATTAAAAAACTTGTTAAAATTATTTAAAACAATAATAACTTTTTTAAAAAACAATTATAATTATCATTTATTATATAAATAAATAAACTAATACATTTAGGGAACACTACAATCGTATTTTACGAACTACAAAATTTTCGCATATTAAAGTAAAAAGACCTGGTGTAAACAGACATCATAACTTTCGAAACTGCAATTACAGATGCTTGCTTCGTACTGCAATTACAGATGGCGTTTGGCACGGCGACAATGTGGGAGTCCCTCACCGGAGGGAAGGATAACGAGAGTCCACGGCTCTCGGGGACGTCGTGACCTGGAGCAGGGTAATAAAGGGTTAGAGTGAGTTGCTCTTAATACCTTTTATTCCGCTCAAGTTCCACTCAGTTCGGTGGTCTGATACAATCTGCCGCACTCGGGCGGCTTCGCGCGCTCCACGCTCTTGGCCAACATGGCCGCTTCCCCCACTATCTCGCCGGGGAGCTATACTCCCTACATCACTCCCCCCCGAGTGATTTCCAAAAAAAAAATTACAAGTTGAAGTGACGGCACATCGATACGGAGACAGAGAACGGGCTCATTATGCGCTGTTGATTACAAAATTACTTATGAATGTAGTAAATCGAAGTACAAAAATTTTGGGCGATAGCCATGAACGTAGTTATAAAATAAGCTTGGAAATCACGCAATTGCTACCCTGAACTACTTAACGCTAAGCAGGTACAAATTGACGAGATCAAGTTACAACTGGAGATAGAGTTTGTCAAACAAACGCAATACAAAATTCTCTTATGAGTGTAATACAAAGTTTTCTTTTTTTTAATATAAACGCAATACAAAATTCTCTTATAAATGTAATTTGATAACACTAGCTAGGAACTTCATGTTTAATCTTTGGCGCCGGACGCAAAGGTAACTTTCTTGCGGGAATATGTCTTCAGCGGCGGACGCGGAATCGGGGGCTGATTGCCTGCATCCGATTCGGTGAAGTCAGACTGAACAATGTCGTCAGGGATGAAGTACGCAGGTTTTAACAATTCAACATTGACGTTACGCGGGGAACCGTTGACCTCGATTTTATACACGCAATCAGATTCACGGCTTAAAATCTTAAACGGTCCTGAATACGGTCTTTCGAGCGATCTCTTTGCCATGTTTCGCATGTGTACATGGGTGCATGTTAACAAATCTTTGTAAAAGAATATTCGTCTCTTATAATTATGAGCTACCGGAACCGGCCTGATTAGACGCATGTGCTCCCTAAATTCCTCTAAAAATATGTTCGGGTCCGGAGTAAAATCGTCAGGGAAGAAGAATTCCCCAGGGAGACGAAGAGCGGTTCCGAACATGAATTCTGCAGGAGACGAGCTGACGTCTGACCTGATGTGATTCCGCAGTCCCAACAGGACTGTCGAAAGAGTACGGGGCCAGTCTGTGTCCTTATGGCACATGAGGGCGGCTTTCATGGTGCGGTGCCAGCGTTCGATCATGCCGTTAGCGGCCGGATGGTACGCTGTCGTGCGAATACGTTCACAGCCAATCAAAGACAGTAACGCGGTGAACAAACGCGATTCGAACTGAGAACCTTGGTCGGAGGTCAGAACCTTGGGAGCACCGTAACGCGAAACCCATGTGTCGAAAAACGAACGAGCGACGGTTTGTGCCGAAATTTCCTGGAGGGGAACTGCCTCGACCCATCTCGAAAATCTGTCTATCATAGTTAAAATGTACTGATAGCCCTCGCGCGGAGGCAGAGGACCGACTATATCTATATGTACATGATCAAATCGACCATCAGGAGCTACAAAGTGTTTCGGAGCAACTTTAACATGGCGCGAAACTTTTGACTGTTGACAGTCAAGACATGTTTTGCACCAACTTGCAATATCGCGACACATGTTGGGCCAAACATAACGCTGCCTAATGAGTCGATCGGTGATTTTAGCTCCGGGGTGAGCGGTGTTATGAAAGAAATCAAATATCGACCTGCGAAGGGAGGCTGGCACGTAAGGGCGCAAGCTCTCTCCTGTCAAATCGCAATAAATGACCGTGTGATTCGGTCCAAATTGGACACGTTTCAAAGAGAGAGGGTAATCAGCTGATTTACGGATCTCTTTGAGTTGCTCGTCCTCCTCTTGTTTGGCTGCAAGCTCAGGTAAATCGAGGTCGAGAGGAAAGCGGATTGATTCAATCCTCGAAAGCGCGTCCGCCACGGAGTTTTCGTTGCCCTGTATATGCTCAATACGAGTTGTGAACTGCGAGATGTGACTCAACTGACGAATTCTGCGCGGCGGGCACTTATCACGTTTCTGAATGAAAGCGTAGATAAGGGGTTTATGATCTGTAAGGATAACGAAGTCCCGAGCTTCTAGAATGTAAGTGAAATGCTTGACAGCTTCATAAATGGCTGTAAGCTCCCGATCATAGGCACTATAGCGTTGCTGACAAGGTGACAGCTTTTGCGAAAAGAAAGCCAAGGGTTCCCATTTATCCCCACACGATTTCTGCTCGACAACTGCGCCAATTGCAACGTCGGAAGCATCACAAACTAAGCGTAATTCCGCACCAGAGCGAGGGTGTACTAACAAGGCAGCGTTCGCAAAGTCTGATTTGACTTTCTCGAAGGCAGCTTCTGCAGTAACTGTCCATTCTCTAACACGCTTGTCGTTCTTTTTCGAGTCGCAAAAGTACGCATTCAACGGGGTTTGAGTTGCAGCCGCATTCGGAAGATTGCGGTGATAAAAGTTCACCATGCCTAAGAATCGACGGAGTTCAACGACCGTTTTGGGTTTGGGGTAATTGATGACTGCTTCGACCTTGGCAGGAGTTGGGCGAATCCCTTGAGCATTGACGGTGTAACTTAAAAACTCTAACTCCTCAACTGCAAAAACGCATTTATTCGGGTTGAATCGAAGACAATACTTCTTCAGACGCTCAAAGACAATACGTAGATGCTCAAGGTGTTCTTCCATAGACGCAGACGCGATCAGAATATCATCTATGTATAGATATACGAAATCGAGGTCTCCTAAAACGCGATTAATGTACCTCTGAAAGGTCTGACTAGCGTTGCGAAGGCCAAAAGTCTTGTATAAAAACTCGAATAAGCCAAAGGGCGTTATAATCGCTGTTTTCTCCACATCTTCAGGCGCAACCGGAATCTGGTTGAATGCCTTGGCGAGATCTAACGATGAAAATACTTTCTTGCCATGCAACTCATTGTTACAATCGTACAAATGAGCCGTTGGGTACTTATCCGGACTAGTTATCTTATTGAGACCCGTGTAATCACCGCAGGGTCTGAAGTTCCCGTCTTTTTTTAGCGCCATATGTAAGGGGCTTGCCCACTGGCCACTGCCTGGTCTGCAAATGCCAGCATCCTGCCAAGCTTTAAATTCAGCCTTAGCGGCTTTCAATTTTTCCTTCGAGAGGCGACGGGGACGTTGAGACACTGGGGGACCGGTTGTAAAGATGTGGTGTACAATGTCAGGTTTGAAAGTGGGATCGAGCGGTGCCGCACCGGTAATTTCCGGAAACTCGGCTAACAACTTCGCGCAATTAGAGTCCGATGAAACAGAGTGAATGGGGAACGCTTGACTCTCGCTCACAATACAAGCGGTGTGAAATGAGGTTATGGAATCGACAATGCGATGATTACGAATATCAATTAACAAACCGTAGTGATTGAGAATGTCAGCGCCCAGTATCGCACCTGGAACAGCTGCTACAATGAAATTCCACGAAATTGGACGGTTCAGCCCTAAATCTAGTGTGCGCAAAACTTCACCATATGTTGCAATGGGAGAGTTGTTAGCCGCGTAGAGTGTGCGAGCGCCAGGTTTAACCCTGATCTTGGAATTGGCAGGAAGTACGGAGACTTCTGCACCAGAATCCACTAAAAATTGCTGACCCGTTCTGAGGTCTTGAACGAGGAGACGCTTGGAGTGTGGACCTTCTTCAATCGTCTCTACATCAGAAGGTCCCACTAGTTTTTTGAGAAGGACTCATATTTCGAGCACCACTTCCTGCACGACGTAGGGTTGTCGGGGTATTTCCGGTGAGCTGGGCACAAGCCTGACGGATCCCGGGAATTCGAGCGAGCTCTCTTACCACCCTTCCCGTCTTTCGGATTCTCAGAACGCGAACGCGAGCTAGATGCCTTTTCTAACGCTTGCAGTCTCGTGGAGAACTTGCTAAACATGTCGGCCAAACGCTTGACCTCTGCAGACACGGAGGACTCGTCAGCCACCGCCGCTAAACGCGAATCGTGAAGTACAATATTCTCAGCGACCTTGTCAGCAAGAGTCGCTAGCTCCGAGAGATCGTCGGTCTTCGAGACTGAAATAATCGCTTTTAAATTACTAGGAAGCTTATCGAGAAATATCTGCTTAATAATCGTATCGTCACAAACGTTGTCTGCATTCAGACTTCTTAATCGCGTAAGAAACAGCGATGGCTTGCCGTCATTCAGTACCTCCCCCGCAAGTAACTGTCTGAGTCTACTCTCGGCCGAAGTTGCAAATGTGCTTATCAAACGTTCTTTGATCAACGTATAAATATTAGCCGGGGTGGGCGACGTTGTCACAATGTCCCTAACCACCACGCTGATATCATGTTCCAACGACGCGATAACGTGATCAGCTTTCGTGCTTTCGACCGTAATATTGGACGTCCGAAACGTGGCTTCTAATTTCGTAAACCAATACGCGGGATCGGCGCGATAAAATGGCGGTATTTTAGGAACGCGGTATGATTCGACGCGAGTTCTCGCATTCTGAGCGAGCTGTGCATCTCTCTCACCCTGGGCTGCCCGTGCATCCCGCTCAGCTTGCGCCAGCCGTGCGTTCGCCGCAGCAAGCTCCCGCTCAAGGCGATCGACCCTCAGGGCATCGTCTCCAAGCACCATGATCGGGTGGCCTTACGCACGCGGGCGTATCACAGATGAGCTAGCCTGATCCACGCACGCAGGCGTGTTACAAATGTGCAACGCAATCTACTTAAAAAACTAAGACTTAGAACTAACGTACTATATACAGCTATTTACACACGAGTCGTCGTCCTCAACATACGCGAGAAAGAGAGAAAACAAAATTTTCCTTGCAGAAATGATGCGATCGTGATACGAAATAAAGTTGGCACTGCGGGAGTGAAAGTTCAAAATACGCCGACGCGGCTGTGAAAAATTTCTAAGAAAAATTTCTGAGAAAAATTCGGAAGATTGAATTTCGCTTATTCAAAATGGCCGCGATGCTCGAAATGAGGAGCGCGCACGCAACAATAACAATCTCGCGAAATCAAATATGTCCGCCAACATGCGGTATTCTGAAAGCGCGGGAAGAATTTCTCAATTCCCGGAACTCGCTATATACGCTCGCCGTACGCACGCTAAATACCTCTATGACGCTATGGTGTTGATGTCCGCGACGTCGAGGGCGGGCGATGACGATGATGATGATGATGAAAGAAAGCGCCGGTGACGAAGCGACGCGGTCGCCCAGCGGGCTGACCACGGATACGATGCTCGTGGGAACGACGGCTGCGACGATGAGAGTCGGTCGCCCAGTGGGCTGACCGAGACGTAGAGTTGCGACGAGAGGCGGTCGCCCAGCGGGCTGGCCGCGACGAAGAAGTCGCCGCGATGAAAGGTGGTCGCCTAGAGGCAGACCACGGCGACGAGGCTCCTTCGCTGCAAGGCGGTCGCCAAGAGGCTAACTGCGGCGATGAAGCTGCTGCGCTGCGAGGCGGTCGCCGAGAGGCAGACCGCGGCGATGAAGCTGCTGCGCCGCGAGGCGGTCGCCGAGAGGCAGGCCGCGATGACGAAGACACTGTGTGAGAGGCAGCCGCTGCCAGCAGGCCGCACACAAAGGCTTCACAGAGGCGAGATTGCAGCGAGGTCACGAGGTCCGTCCAAAATTTCAGCGTCGGTAGTCGGCCCAGGAAGCTTAGACGAGGACGCTGCACTGAAGTCGGGGTCACCAATGTGGGAGTCCCTCACCGGAGGGAAGGATAACGAGAGTCCACGGCTCTCGGGGACGTCATGACCTGGAGCAGGGTAATAAAGGGTTAGAGTGAGTTGCTCTTAATACCTTTTATTCCGCTCAAGTTCCACTCAGTTCGGTGGTCTGATACAATCTGCCGCACTCGGGCGGCTTCGCGCGCTCCACGCTCTTGGCCAACATGGCCGCTTCCCCCACTATCTCGCCGGGGAGCTATACTCCCTACAACAATTCGTTTGGCCATTTGAAATCTATTTTGTGTACTTTGCACGTCAAACATATTTTTAACAGTGTTAAATAATATAAACACAGTTAAAATAATTTTGTGAGCCCTATAATTTAAAAAATGTAATTTACGCGTTTTAAATTTCCCGCCTATTTCCGGCCTGTAAAGCTAAAGTGACCGTTATTACACCACCGGAGTCAAAAATTTTAAACGTTCGCGAATTCGAACTCGATCTTTGCATTGCCATTTGGATTTTGCTAGTCGTGTGTAATAACAGTTCTTTTTGCAATTATTTGACGAGGAAGAAAAAGTACAAATAAATATTTGTATTATATTGATTATAAGAATGGATGGTAAGATATATTATATTAAAACTATTCATTAAAACTATTCATGTGCTAAAGCTATAACACTTTACCAAATTTTGATAATTATTTGATGATTGCAATTCAGGTTTCGACAATAGTATCAATCAATCAATCAATACTTTTTCAAATACATTATGTGAGAATAGTACAACTGAAGAAGACATTGAATTTTTAAACAGTGAACAAAGATGTAAGTTCCAAAAAACTTAAACTTAACTTGTTAAAAAATTTTAGTTAATAATGGCATAATTTGAGAAATAGGTCTAACATATTATCATAAATTTTTTTTAGTATTACAGTCTTTAGATGCTTTGAATACAAATAATCATTTCACAATAAATTATCATGATGATTCTAATAGTTTACATGCAGCTTATCCGGAAACTAGCTTATCCAGCTTCACAAATGCTTTTGAGCAAAAAAGTAGGTTTTTTTATTTGAATTTACTTATGAAAGGTCTCTATGAATTATGAAATATTATTAAAGTCATGGTTACCATTCAATTTTAGATAATGTTTCCGATAACACTGAATATGAATCAAAAGCATCGTATCAATCAGATTCAAGGCAATCTATTAATCACTTCCACATGATTAATCCAATAACACAGCAACAATCAGGCAAGTTACATTAGTATTTATGGCTATACATGATTCAGTTTTACTCGATGCTTCAAATCCTCAATTGGAGATCAGAATTAGTTGATGCATCGTAAACAATTTTTCAAATGGTCAATTTCAATAATTAGATATGCTCGTATAAAATATGTAACTAATACTATCGTACCTTATTGATGTTTTCCAATTATAAAACAATTTTGATAAAAGTACGATAGTAAGTAGTAGTCTAGTAAAGTTGATGCATTCGTAAGAAGAAATTGAAATATTATAATGAAATGATGGAAAAACATCATTGTTTGTAGCATTTAGCTCAAAATAAATCAACCTGAATAAATTAATTGACCTTAAATTATAGAAGTCTGCAAATTGGAAAACCAGCCCTCAACTAGCAGCTCTAATGATCAATTATTGGAAACAACAGGTTAAGATTTTCTTTAACACAAAAAAAAAATATAAAAACTCATTTACATTTTCCAATCAAAACGTTAATTCATTTGTAGGGGGCTATACAGCTTACTATTCGAATTACTTCAGTGATGACAACGGCTCTAATCACAGCACTTCTGCCAGTGTGAATGCTGATGATTGTAACAATGACAGTGATGCTGCTAGTCATTGTCAAGAGGATATCGAAGGACAAACTTCAGATTCTGTTGATCTTCAGATGTCGACAACAGTTTTTACTTTCAAAGCACTGGTAAAACTTTACCAAAAAGGATAATAAGAAATCCTGAGCAACCAATAACCAAAAAACACAAATCGAATCCTGCAATGTGGAAGGCTTCAAAAGCCAAAAAAGCTAATGCAGCTGGTACTGCAGGGCTTAACAGAGTCGGAGCACCAATCACAAAAAAAATTGGGTATGGGCTGCACAAACTGCAGATTCAAGTGCTCGAAAAAGATCACTCTGGATCAAAGAAAATTAATATTTCAAGAATTTTGGGCAATGGCTAATCGCGATCGTCAACGAGATTATATTGCTCGATACACGAACATTATAAACAAGAATAAAATGAAAACAGAAGGCCAAAAAAGTAATATCAGAATGAAGTACATTTTAAAAACAGCGCATAGAGCAACAATCGTCTGTAGAAAAATGTTCACAGACACCTTAGGTAATATAATTTTTATTTCATTTTTATAATTAAATATTTTATAATAAAATACAATAATTATATAATTAACATTGCAGGGATCACGAAACATTGGTTAACAACGGTTAAAGCCAAAGTTCTCCGCTCCAATGCAGCTGTCCTTGAGAGTGATCAGCAAGGGAAACATACCAACAAGCCCAAAAAGATTTCTGAAGAAAAGAAAAAATCTGTAAGGGATCATATAGAATCGTTTCCAACAATGGAGTCCCATTACTGCCGCCAGTCCTCAAAGAAAAAGTATCTCGAAGAAGAAGGGTTATCGTTATTAGTAATGTATCATAAATACAAAGATTTAATGATTATGAATGGTCTTGAACCGACTTCAGAGCACCAGTATAGGTACATATTTAATCACGAATATATTTACGGATTCTTTCGACCAAAAAAAACCTATGCGAGACGTGCAGCGCATACAAATACTTATCTGAGGAAGAGAAACGAGAGCAAATTGAGGCTTATAACCAGCATTTGGATAATAATAAAATAGTCCGCGAGCTCCTTGAAATAGATAAGGACGCAGCAAAAGATAATGCTGAAATTTGTTCCGCATGTTTCGATGTAGAGAAGACATTAACAACTCCTCGGTCAAACGTATCTGTTATGTACTATAAACGCAAACTAAATATATATAACTTCACGGTATTTGAATTGAGCAATAACCAGGGATGGTGCTACGTATGGAACGAGACCATCGCTGGAAAAGGTATAATTCAAATGAAAAAATTAAAATTAAACTCAATACAATATAATAAAAATTAAACTGTTTCCTTAAATACTTAGGAGCTAATGAAATAAGCAGTTGCTTATGGGATTTCATAAAAAAGAAGGCAGAATCCGCACTAGGGAGTTTAGATTTTACAGTGATAACTGTTCAGCCCAGAATCGAAACAAAATGCTGTTTTCAATGTATGTTCGAGCTGCAAATATGTTTAGAGTAAAAATAACTCACAGGTAATATTTGTTTCTACTTCAGTATTTCAGTATTTTATGTTGTCCTTTTCCAACGTAGCCAATAAAATGTTGTGTGTAGGGATGTTCTGAAAAAAAATTTAAATAATTAATATAAATAGAATTAATATAATTATAATTAATAAAATAAATAATTAAATGTATGCTCTATTTTAGATACCTAGAAAAGGGACACACGTACAGTGAGGGCGATAGCATGCATTCGTGTATTGAAGGTAAAGCAAACGGCTTAAGCATTTTTACTCAAGCACAATGGTGTGATGTCATGATGCATGCTAAAAGACATCCACCATTTTATAACGTACAAGAGATGTCTCAAGCCGAAATTCTGAACTTTAAACCATTGGCTGAGAAGCAAAACTGGAAAAACATGAAGATTTCCCTCTTGAGGGAAATCTTCATTGCTCCAGATGAAGAACATGCTTTCATAAAATATGAATATAAAGATGAACCAAAAGGAGTATTAATTGATACCAAACTGTCCATTGGACAAACGTTTGCTTTAAAAAGATGCTATAAATCCAAATTGCCTCTCGATGCAGATAAAAAAAAAGATTTGCAGAGCATGTGCACAAGTGGTGTAATACCTGCAGAACACCATGCATTTTACAATGAATTATTTGCATAATTTTCTTTTATATTTTTATAATTTTGAAACAAAAAAATTATTTTTTTGTGTTTTACTAATTACATTTAAAAATTTTATATTTTGTTATAATAAATGTCTGTGATTTTGAAATACATTGTACGATTTATTTTCATATATTAAATACTTAAATTCTTTACAAATTACTTTTAAAATACATATATACATGCAAGCCAAAAAAATGAATATCATACCTTGTGTTAACTAAGTTGAGATAATTAACTGCTGCCGCCTTAGCCAAGATTGTGCTACTGCTACTGTATCCCTAGCAACTATTGTAGTAAATGTATGCCAGAAACTCCTGCTTCTCGATATAGTTCCGGAATGGTCATTGGGGCTACTGCTGTGTATGGTGCTGGATCTCCAGCATTGCAAAAGGTCATGCTATTTTAATAATAATTTTGCTTTAAGTAATTAATCATTCGTTATGTTATAAAAGAAACAGCAAATATTTAATAATATGAACTAGTTTCAATTAAAATGTTGCATTGAGATTATTATATTCAGCTTTGTCTCTCAAAGATACTACATCCAGACTGAAAAACAAATATATACAAGATGAATACCGCAAATTGCATCATCTTTTTCAAAAAAACCATAGTTACAATGTAATTCATTATAAAAAATGTAAGCTTAATGCTTACTGAGATTTAATTTTAATTACTATACAGAGTCATAGTCAGTGGAAAAAATTTGTTTGTATATTACTATCTCTTGAAGCGATGCACCAACCTCTTGTTGAAGACATCTGGCCTCTCTTCTTGAATGTAGTAAAACATCTCGATACACTGCATAGAGCTCCAATGATTTTGGCCAGAAGCAAACATGTAAGGTTTAAGCATAGTTAAACAAGACATATCATAGCCATGTATCTGTGGTCTTTCAATTTCATGCCAAGAATCTTCTTCATTTTTGAGTGGCCATGGAGCATGAACTCTCGTTGTTTGATCAGAACTTGCTGTGAGCAAGAATCTAATAACGAAAGAAAAAAATATATATATTAAATATTACAAAATATATAAACTATTATTTAATATATTTATATATATATATACATATTTTCATGCACTTATGCGCTTCGCGCCGTCCGCATAAGTATGGATACATATAAGTATATATATATATATATATATATATAGGATTTAAATTAAATATTTTTTTTTATCATAAATCTTTTACCTTCCTTTGGGATCCCAACAGAGGTCTACGACACCAGCAAAGTGTCCACTGGGTGCTGGTCTTGGTATCCAACTCTGAGCTTTTTCTTTGTAATCCCACATATGAAATGATCCATGATAAACATGTGTTAAAATACTCTAATGACCACTGAGGATGCTTTCTAAAATTATTTCGTATTCTCTGCTTTGAATAAAAAAGTTCTGTTTTTTAGGTTTAAGTTCTTCACTTTGAGTCACTTCTGAATCTCCTTTTTTGCAAGATGAGATTTTCCATAAACGTATAGTATTATCTTGAGAACCCGTAGCAATAAACAAATCATTTGAATTAGTTAAAAAGTAGTCAATGCACGTTACCCAATCTTCATGTCCAATTAAAGTCTGCACTTTGACAAAATCTCCAATCTTTCTGTAAAAAGAATAAAAGGAAAATGATAAATATTTAATGGACCATTTTCAAAAAATAAAAATACACCATAAAAATTATACATCATTAATCAATATCTTTAAAATTTTCATACTTACTTCTGATTTGAATTATTAGCAATGTTGCACGTAGTTGAATATAATAAAATAGTAGAATCTTCCATAGCCAGTAACAATAATGGATTTGGATTTTCTCCCACTTGACTCTGTAGTAGAGCTAATCTAGCTTCAATGGGCAATTTTTTAGAAAAGTTCAATATTTGTGTTGGCTCAATTTCCTGATCTCCTACTCTTAACAGTTGGTCGAAAAGAACCTGTTGCTAAATCTGTAGCATTCCAGATAATAGCAGTACCATCAGAAGATGCGGAAAGAAATTCTGTCTCTGGTTTTGAATATCTAGGTCTAATCCACCGAACAACATTCACTCTATCACTGTGCTCATTAAGCGTTGTCAAAACAGATCCAAATTTTTTTGCTGCAGGATCGTACATTGCTACAGCATTATTAGCAGCATAACATATTAAATTATTACTGCCCCAATCAGCTGCATGGGGCAGTCGATTACAAGCACAACTAATATAACTAGTTTTCACCATTTTATTGAATAATGGAAAAAAATACTTCTTTTAAATACTTTTAACCTTAAATGCCGAATCGCAACCAAACTTCCGTAAGCACATTTGGCTTATGTTTTGTCTGCTATCTTTCATTCGAGAAAAACCACATGACACAAGACAAAGATCATACTGGTTACGAGAGTATACTAAACTTCGGTGCAGCCATTGCAGCTAAACTGTAATAAATATAAATATATTATATAAATAGGTGTAAGCTTAAGAGGAAGAAAAATTAAACGAAAAATAAAAATGAAAATGAAAAATGTAAAAAGTAAAATGTATAAAGAAAAACTATGTTTACCTGTTATGATCATGTGAATTTATACCATCCAGTATATTTTTTGCCTTCAGTAATTACTTGTGTTGTTCTTACTCGTATTTTACTTATTTGCTCTGGCTAGTGTTGTCCATTTTTCTCCATGCTCTTTGTTTTTCGCTATTAGTACTTACTATTTAGTGAATAGCAATAGCCGACACTCGCGACACAACACTTGACCGGTACGACCGCACGTGTATTTACTAGAGCATTGGCCTTTGAATGTCAAGTGAAGAGAGACAAAGAGATAGTTTGGATACCATCTATCTCTCTTGCACAGAGCACGCCATTGGCTGAACGACTCCCAACCTAACTTTTCTGTTGCATAATACCAACATGCAAACTGCGCAGTGACGATGTGAATGATTTAAAAAGAACTTTTCATACGTAAGTAATTTAAAATAATTTAAGTAATTTTTTAGCCTTGCGCCTATCAAAATAACGACGAAGTTGCCAAGTTGCACAAGTTCGCTTCGCTTCGTGTTAGCTCTTTTATGCGAGTATACGCACATAGGTGGGAAATACCTATATCTGTTTATATTTGCACCTCTTCTATGTTATAACCTGTTGTTGCTCTCTCAGCGTTTTCTTTCTCATTTTCGTATATACTTATTATTTACAACTATTACTTCGCATCGAACCATTTGAAAATCTCGGCGACCCGGCGGTCGTGAAAGCCAACAGTATTGCGGTGTAGCAAGAGGTAATTTTGGAGCACTATGTTATAAACCAAACAGAACTGAACGTTTGTATTAAATTTTTCCTTTAAACTGTTTTACTTCGTTTTTTATTTTCTGTTACAGTTTGTTGTAATAATTAAGATTCATAAAAGTTCTGTTTTGTTTCAGTTATAATGCGTTACTTTCTTTGATCGTGTACTTGTTCTTAAAACTTATTTTCTTGATTTTTTCCAGTGTGATTTATACAATGTCAGAGCAATTTTTGGGTTGCACTGTGTCTATAAAGTGTGTCGATGATTTAGGAAGTTATCAACGACAAATTATTGCCTTAAATGACCAGAGTGTAACTCTTGCCAAGGCTTTCTGTAATGGTGTTCCTCATAATTCTCCACACATAACCCTACGATATACTTTGATTATTTCGTTTCCGACAAATATAATAAAAAGAAATAATAGCTGGTTCTGTAGTGTAATAAGTATTATATACCGTACGATACATTTTCAGGGCTCTTTACAAACTTACTGGTCACAAGGTTGAGACAGAAGTGAAGAAGCTACCACCCGCAGCTGATCTAATAATCGTCACTTTATACGAGGAGATGCGTACAAAAGTGTTTTAAAAAATTAACCCGAGTTGTCCGGTTCTTCCTCCTCAGAATTGGAGTCCGGGTTTGTAACGCTTGGCTCAATTGGCCGGGTTTGTAACGCTTGGCTGAATTGGCCGGGTTTGTTACGTTTCGCCGAATTGGCCGGTTTTTCAAGACTCGGCTCAAATGGCCGGGTTTTCACGACTCGGCTCAAATGGCCGGGTCTTCACGACTCGGTTCAAATGGCCGGGTCTTCAAGACTCGGCTCAAATGGCCGGATCTTCATCGCTTAGCTCGGTTGGCCGGGTCTGCCTGCCAACCGACGATATGTGTTTTCGGTCCGCCGGAAAAGATCGTGACGGATCAGGGAAAGCACTTTCAGAACCGAACGCTGGAAGAGCTGGCGCGAATCTTTAATATCGAGAAGTTTGCGACAACGGCCTACCACCCGGAGTCCAACGGATCGATCGAACGTATGCATCACATGTTAACCGAATATCTAAGAAAATACGTGAAAAAGATCGATCGTTGGGACGAGTGGACGGACGTATGTCAGCACGCATATAACTGTACGGTGCACGAAAGCACGCGCTATATGCCTCAGGAACTCGCGTTCAGTATAAAACCGCGTACGCCCTCGAGCTTTCCGCGAATAGACGAGACAATGACGTACAATCAATATATCGATGAGATGTCGAATAATTTGACGGAACTACAAACGACGGCCGCGCTCAATTTAGTCCAATCGAAATACAGGTCGATTAGTATTCTTATGACCGGAAGATAAACACAAAGCACTTTCGAGAGGGCGAATTAGTTTTCCTTCTGCAAGAGACAAAAAAAGAATAAAAAATTTGCGATTGAATATGTAGGGCCATTCGAGGTCGTCAGTATTAACAGGAAGTCGAACAATGTCACGATTGCTAACGAAGCGACAACTAAGGTAGTGCACGCAAACAAGCTCGAGCGCACTAGCGAGTTAGCCAGGTACGCAGAGTCCGAAACAGGAGACCCTTAGGGAGCGCTGTTTTTTTTACCGTTTTTTTTTCGCGGCGCTGGACGTACCGCGAAATCAAAAAAACAGCAAGATAAATAAGAATGCGCAAAATGTGTTGCAGGGTCCTGCTTTGGAGCGGTGCCAGAGCAAACACTCAGGAGGAACAACCACCAGGAGGACCCTTGCACCAAATACACAGACTCGACAGAAATCTAGGTTTAATAACAGAGCGTATTGCACCCTTGGCCACTTCCAGCTCGGAGTGGAAAATAATTCAAAAAGTAGACTTGAATCCATATTTTAAAGCGGGACAGGTGATAGAAGATAATGTCCGGAGAATCGTAGACGCATGCGGTTATAAATGCGAAGATAACGCGATTATCAGAGAAGCGAATGGCGTCGCTCGACAAGCGGAACGCGTGCGAGACCTGTTATCCGTCGGCAATCGCGAAGAGAAGCTCAAGCGTGAGCGACGATGGGCCGGGATCATTCCCCTCGCTCGCTCGTGCTCGTCAGCGCGAGAATCAGCGTCGAGCAGTTCCGAACTGACACCGAGACCATCATTGACGCGGCGCTCTTCGCGGTAAAGGGGGTAATACATCCGCACATGATGCCACCCGAGGCCCTGCGCGATGCGATGAGATCAGTTCAAAGCACAATTACAACGACCAAATTCCCTCTGGCAGAGGAGAAATTTTCGGCCCTAGCGATCATGCAGGTGTCAAAGATTGCAATCCTCTTCACGGAGGGATACCTGATTTACCAGGTAGCCATTCCGCTGCTCGACTTACAGGACTTCGTCCTGTTTAGGGCGTCGCCGGTACTAGCAATGCAGCACTCGCTGCACATGCGAAACGTCGCCACGTACAAATGGCCACAGTCGCCTTATTTCGCCGTAAGTGTTTCTAATCGTACCTACCTGCCGCTGCTATCGGAGAACGTGGCGAAATTGCGCGAGCTAGACGAGCTGCGAATAGCCGTGAATCCGCAACCCGTGCGGGATATCAAAAAGAATACGCCGTGCGAAATTAGAATAGCTGCCGGGAAAAGCATCAGTAACCCAGCGTCGTGCGACGTGCGATTCAGACAAGTGCGCGACACTTTCTGGCTAAGGTTGGATAAAGCCAACGCATGGCTATTTGCCACCCGGGCGCCAGAAAATCTGTACACGCAGTGTGTCAGAAAAGAGCAACTTACGGACACCATCTCCGGAATAGGAATTGTAGAGCTCCAGGCAGGCTGCTCTGTCCACACGGCGAACACACGCCTAACGGCATCACGAACACTATCGGCCACGTTGAACGAATCGAGATTCGAGACGGTCAAAGTTGACGCCGCGCGAACCTTCAAGAGCTTGAGTAACGCATCCAACGCCGAAATCGAGCTGAAAGAAGCTATAGAGGCGGAGGCCGCGAGCCGAGCCGATAAGCAGCGTAGTGGCGAGTCGGAGAGCCTGAAGACAGGCGCAGCGCTGCACGAGATCGCAGCAAGGGCAAACGAGATCGCCAGCCGAAAGGCTACATCTTTTGAGCTGCGTAATTTAAACAGCAATACATCAATTTTCGGGCTGTCGATCTCGAGCGTCATCGGCGCTTTCATCATTTTCGGGATAGGCGGATTTATAATCTACTGCCGCTGCAGGGGCAGTCCGATCGACCGCATAATTGAACAACAAGAGTCAATTATAGCTCTTGAGCAGGCTCGCCGCGTCACGGAGCGGAGCCCAGGGCCACAGTAGGCCTAGAATTCGAATAAAATTACCTTACCTACCTCCGTGATGGTCTGCCAAAATTCAGTGGGCTGCCGGTACATATATAGTTATATACATACATATATATCAAAATAGAATAATAACATAAAATGATGAAATATTAAGGCTCAAAAATAGAGCCGCAAGAAGCGAAGGGATCACGCAAAAGATAACAGAGGCATAAGGTGAAGGGTTTTTTTTATTTTTCTACCTCTCCTCCTTCGTCAAAACTATATGTAGAAGCAAAAATAGAAAAAGTATTAAAAGATAGAGGCGCGTGCGCGATACGAGCACCGCGAGAGCTCACGGTGGAGCGACGGCGAGCAATGAGGCGGCGTCGATTAATTCACCATTGGGGTGCCGGATCCGGACGGCGAGGACCCCAAACCGGCCATGGCAGGAGCAAGCCATGGGCGCCTGGAAGATGGCCCCCTGCTTACAGCCATCAACACCCAAGTGTCCCACGATGGGCGCGGCGTCGTAGTCGAGCGACGACAACCAGCTTCTGGAGATAAGGCTCCCGGCCGGCTCGGCGTTCGAAACAACCATATTCACAAGCTGGAAAAATAATAAAGTCAAAACGCAACTCGGAAAGCGAATGCCAAAATCGACGGGGGGTGAACCTACTTGCCGACCGGGACACTCCTGTTCATGTATAAGTCGCAGCTCACCCAGCGGAAATTCCGAGTACTGGACGCTCCGCGGCAGTGTCACCCGCGCCATGCTGGTCGCATCCACACGTCGGGTACCGAGCTGGAAAACCGAAGGAAAATATATAGCATTGGTCGATTCAGGAGCCGCGAGCGCGATCCGGAAAGACAAACGCAACAAACTTACGTATCCGTGCTCCGGACAGAGTACCGCGTACCCGTACATATATCCAGCGACAACGAAATACGGCAGCGAACCCGCAGAGTTCGTCCGCCACCACGGTTGCTCGCTGGGTTCGGTCGTATGATACACCATCTGAATAGTCTAGAAAGGAAAGGTAGATCGGGTTGGAAAATCATTCATAAAAAAAAAAAATACAAAAAGGGATCGCCGTACGCGTATCCACATAATCTTTTAGATTCAGATTCAAAAAATTTTTTTTTCGTCAAAAATTTTATGTCCAGTACTGGTGCACATACATGTGCACGAGAAATTTTCTTTGAGGGAAAAGCTCATATGACCGAGCGAAGTTTTTCAAATTTTTTCCACGGATATGTGCATATACATAACGCAAAATTTTTTGTAGGAAGTGCCCATATATACGCACACAAGAAATTTTATTTCAATATGAATCATGCAACCGAGCGAAATTTTTCAAATTTTTTCCACGGAATTGCACATATATATAAGAATGAGAAATTTTCTCTTCGGAAACGCCTATGTATAAACGCGAAAATTTTTCAAATTTGTTTTGGGAAGTGCGCATATAGACGCGCGAGAAATTTTTTTTTAGGAAGTGCCCATATGTACGCCAGCAAAAAAAGATTTTGTCGAATTACGGGAAAACGGGCGCAAAAATCGACTTTTCGTTCCTGCAAAAAATAAAAAGGAACGCGAAAACATCTCGGAAAAATTTCGAAATCACGAAAATTCGAACGAAAAATGCATGCAAAAAAATAAAAAGCAAAAATGACACGAAAATTTTCACTAAAATCACGCGAGCGCCGGAGACATATATACGTCGCGGAAACGCGAGAGCGAAGAAAAACCGCCCACGCGAAGGGCACCAACGCGCAAGGATCTAATCCCACAAAGCTTAAAAAAAAGGGAGAAAAGCAAAAACAACCGGTCAGCTGGTAGGCATCTCGCTGGCACGTCACGCGCACATAGCCTCGGCCGCGGGGCAGTGAACCAGGACACGGGTCCACGCCGTCGGCTCCTAGGGGTGCGATGATCAGGCCGCTATCCCGCATCAAGTCCGCTACCAGGTCGCGGGTCGCGGCGACACGGCGCCCGCCTCGATGCCATGGATCCCGCGAGTCAGCCATGAGTTGCACACACACACAAGTCACTGTCACGATCACAAGCGCAAAACACCAAAAATCGCGCGCGAATGAGTCGTAGAGACGTTGCGTCGGCGGGAGCGATCGACGCACTAATGGATAATCGGCGATTAACTCCTTCGAGCGCGCAAAGGAATGCGCGATTAGGAGGATCGCGCGAGCGTCGCCGGATGCCGCAACGGCAACAAAGGGCGATAAGGGCTGGAGCGCGCTGGCTCAGCCCGATAACGCGCGCGAAAGGTGCAGCTCGAACGAGCTAAGCAGATCATACAGTGACCGAATGAAAATTAGAATTAATGCCAAGTCGCGTGAGTAATCTAACGTACTCAGGCGAACAAATAGATTATAAATAAAATAGCATAGTTTTAAGATATCTATTGTTAACCTACATTGTACTTTCTTTCAGCAAGTTAATTTTTAAAGCTACAACATGTGAGACATTTACACGTAATTCATAATGTATGTAATTCATAATAGTTTTTCATAATTTTTAATTTTTTTGATAAATAATGTATAAGAAAAAGCAAAACAAAAATCTGATGCCAAAGGGACACGGCATAACTTAACCTCAGATAAAATTGTAATAAATAATTAATATACAAAGCTAATGTATAGCCTGCTCTGTACCACCTGTAAAGCAGCAGCGGCTGCTCGGTAGGTAAACATACACTTACACATAGACACGCACACACACAATTAACAACAAAAATCAAAAAGACAGTAAATAATACATAAGACGCGAAATGCGCGCGCGAGCTACGCTCGCTGGCATCCTGGACACACACACTCACAAACATTCATACACCTGCGCGCCTCGGCCGCGCGCCTCCCCGCTCCACCCGTTTTTTTGGGGTGCGAGGACGCTGAGGTAGCATCTCGCGCGGGAGCGCGTGAGCCGGAGCGTTCTCACGCACAAAGTGCAAACTTGCACTTTGTGCTGGAGACTGCAGCCTCCGACGTGTCGCATCGGAGGCTTCGCAGGCAGAACACCGGCGACCGCGACACAAAACCGAGCTCTCCGATCCGAAATAAAGATCTTCAAACTCCAACTTGGCCGTCTCACTCCAAGCCACGACCCACCTACATCACATTTATTTATTGATTTTTTTATTTTAAAGATATAAACTTTGCGTCTGTTAATGTTAGAATTAAGTAGAAATTAGTATAAAATTACCATAAAGTCTCTACAATGTCGCTGCCCTAGAAAATTGTTAATATTGTAAAGTAAACTTTAAAAATGGATTTTTTAAGTTTACAGTTTATAAGTTTTTTATTAATAACTTTTCGGGAAAAAGTTGAACATAAAAATTTTGACAGTAGCATTTCCTTAAACGTTCTTCGTAGATAAATTATTTATAACAAAAAAATTTGAATATCTTATTGAAATAGTTTATATAAAAAACTATCTGTTTTCACCAGATTGAAAAATGTTTTTACAGTTTCTGCTATATTAATATATTTAACATTCTTAAATCAAGATATAAATACTTAATAAAATCTAGTAAATATTTAACAAATTTTTTGTAGCAAAAATGTTGAGCGACAAAATGTCTCTTAAAAAAATCATGAATTGTAACGGTGTATTTAAATTGATGATAACGCCGAAACTACTTGATATTTTTAGTTTCAATTTGACACAGTGCTTTTTGACGTAGTACTCTGTTTCATTTCTTAGCTCGAGAACGAAAAGCATGAGTTGGTCATTCATACATTCGCTTAGACATTCGGAAACACATTCATACATATCTCTTTGATTACTTGAATAAATCTAATAACTCAAAACCTTTCATCTGATACTCTTGCGCACCAATCTTCACTATCACGGGATTGAACCGTATAAATATAATTGTATCAATAATATTAATAAATTTAGAAATCACCACGATTCTGTTAGAAAACAATATTTGAATCATGAAGGTCCATCAATGAAAAGAATACTTACAAGTACTTTTTTTTACAAATTTTATTTATCCATAATCAATTCAGGATCTTATTTGTTACTAATTGTCACATATATGCTTACGATTTAACTCTTAATAATAATAAGATAATTATTATTCTCTTAATAATTTCTAAATTACAAATATATAAATAGTTTCTATCCTTATTGTGGAATAAAACATGATATTAAAACATTATTTATTCATAGACAATGCATAAAATATGCAATAATATAACTACATAAAACTATATAATACAATAACTATATAAAACTACAATACTATAATTACACAATACTGTACAATACCATAATTATGCAATATTTTGATCGACTACGGAATACAATAACATATAACGCATAATACAACTTATAATACAAAATATTATTTCCTACAGGGACAACTTTTAGCCATGTGCCGATTTAAACTATGGGCCGTCAGTACAAGTCCACATAAGGAACAGGTTACCAATAATGGATCAGCCCGTACTGCAGCATGACGCGTAGCTATGTGCCTATTTAACCCTGAAGCAGAGGAATACGGGGCATGATTACACCGTGCACAAGCTTGTTGTGAGAGGCAATGAGGTCGATCTATGCGTAAGTAAATGCGACAACTGAAAGGGCAATCCTTTTCTGTACACACGAATCGACGCACACTGCGTTCCTAATAACGCGAAAAATGATAGTAAACCCGTTTAAAGAAATTAATAAACAAAAGCGTAGAAACGCTAATAACGGCAATGGGAGTACTAACAACAATAACAATAATAATAATAATAAGAATATAATACAGAGGTAAGAATAACAAAAATTATAATAAAAACAACAACAGAGGAAGTTCGGGTGGCAAAACTAACAGCACCGCTAACAACAACAATAACAAGAGCAGCAATAATGCTAATAGCAACAATCCTGCACTGAAATCGGACGAAAGCAGTAAGTCCGAGAATTTAAACTAGGCGAACGCTCGCCACAATCCCCGAGCGACGGGCGTCTAGTTAACAAAAACGTAATAAAACAAACATTCAAAAACGCTAACATTAAATTCCAGAAAACAGGAAGGCAACCGCCCATCGTGAAAATGAAAAGTAGCCATCTCAGAAACGAAGAAGACATATTTTACGTAGATTCGGGGGCGGATGTCTCAATAGTCAAGTTCGGGCATCTAGGACAAAATTTCGTGTTTGATAAGAGCAAAATAACGAGAATCTCTGGCGTTACGGAGGTCAAAATAACAAGCCCCCTTGCCGAATTGCACGAATGCGAAACAATCTATAGCACACTAAGCCGAACCGACGGGGAGGGCTCGACCGAAAAGTAACAGAATCTTCGGCATGGTTGCGTCGCATGTATAATGCAAACGAGCATGCCGAAAAACACCGAAAAGTAACAGCTCTCAACGAACGATTACAAGCAAATATCGCGGGAAGACGCGAGCGCGTGGAAATAATTTTAAGCTTCGCGGATTTAAGCGCTTACAACGCGGAAAAAATAAACCTCATTCGCGAAATAATTGACGAGTACGCGGGTGTGTTCGGTTTAGAAGGTGAACCGTTACCGGCGACTCACTTATTACAACATAAAATAATATTGAAGTCTAACAAAGTGATAAGAAACCACCGGTTTAGATTTCGTCCTGCTTTAAAAGAGCATATGGTTTGCGAGCTTAAAAAGCTACGTGATCAGGGCATTGTCGTTTCATCAAACTCTAACTATTCATCATCATTATGGATAGTTCCGAAAAAGCCCGACGCCCAGGTCAATCGCAAATTCTAGTTAATTACCGACTTTAGGGCATTGAACGAGGAGACGGAGGGCATTTGTCATCCGCTTCCATTTACTAGCGTTATACTTGAGCACCTTGCATCTGCTAGTAATATAACGGTGATGGACCTTAAACAAGGGTACCACCAAATAGAAATGGACCCCGAGTGGGCTCATCTAACAGCATTTTACGCACCGGAGTGCAAGCATGACAATCAATTACTGCAATTTAATAATATATCAATGGGCCTAAAAGAGCCAACAATAAAATTTACCAGAGCCATGTCGCCAGCAATGGCCGGATTGCAGGGATTGCAGGATGAGGAAGTCGAGATTTATCACGACGATCTCATGGTGTTCAGTCAAATACTAAACGAACAAATGCTTTGCCTCCGACGCGTATTAAAGAGAATACTCGAGGCAAATCTAACAGTAGAGCCGAAAAAGTGCTAGTTCTTAAAGAAGGAAACGTAGTTGCTCGGGCATATTGTCGGGGGAGGAGTCATCAATATAGAGGAGCACAACAGCCTATTGATCGAATGTGTTTCTTCCCCGGCCAATCTCAGGCGGAGGAAGGAGAAGCGAGAAGCAAGGAGACGGACTATTATTGTTCCGGCTTCCTCGACTACTGTTTCAATAATAAGGAAACAATAGGTGTAGCCAACGCTTTTATATCAGCGAGGAGTCTCGCTAATTTTCGAGCGGTCTGTTTACAAGTGACGTCAATGCTCGCCGCTCTCATGCATGTTTACAAATTTTTAAAGTCGTCTATAATCCGTTTTGTTTTTTAATCGGTGTAATAAGTGTGTACACGTTATTGAGTTTCTGTGTATCTTCCATTGTATTGATACCATTATCCTGCATTTTTATGTGTAACATTTCTGAAACAAGTCTTTTATTTAAATTACTTTCTTTATCCTTAATATTTATTTTTTCAAAATTGATACTATGATTGAATTTACTATTGTGTTCATGTATGACGTTGTTTTTAGATTTTTTATATTTCTCAATACGTGTACACACACTTCTCTTGGTTTGGCCCACATATGTAGCCGTACAATCATTACATTGCAACTTGTAAACAACATTCTTTTCTAATTGTTTTTCTCTTTTGTCTTTGCCTTTAACTATAATATTGCACATATGATTGTGTATTTTCGGCACTGTCGTAATAAATTTTTCTTTTAAAGAATGTTGCATTTGTTCGTAAAACCCTTTGACATAGGGTAAAGTAACAATGTTTTAAAAATTTGTGCCGTTATTGCAACGTTGATATTGTGCATTTGAATTTATTTTGTCAATACGTTTTTTTATATATTTGTTGGTAAAGTTGACAGGATAATTATTTTCAGCCAGTAATTTTTTTACAATATTGATGTTTTTCTTATGAAAACATTTGTCCGATAATTTAACAGCTTTATCAATAAGATTGTACACCATGGCGAATTTTTGAGATTCAGGATGTTGTGAATGATAATTTAAAAATCTACCAGAGAAGGTGGGTTTCGTGTACCAGTCAGTCATTATTTTGCCTGTATTCTTTACCAACAAAACGTCTAAGAAACTTATGGAGTCATTTGTCACATATTATAATTGTATTGTGCTCATTTATTTATTGAAATAAAAATTGACAGTTTCCTGAAGAGGGTGACAGTGTTCACCGAAACGTTGAAACAAAAGGAAAAATGGTATAAATTAATTTTTACCTTTTTCCCAACACTTGCCTCGGAGAGATCGATAGACTCTTTTATAAAATATTAAAAAACACCGAGGGATAAAGTCTTTGAATATTGTGTTATACACATATTCACACATACTTAATCATGAATTTTGGATTCAATATCAGTCTCTTGCTGCCGAGGTTGACTCTCGTCTGTGTAAGGCTCGTGAAGCGTTTATTGCAGATCGTCCCTTTGACGCGCTATCAAGTGACACGAATATGTGGAAGGGCTTCGTGACTTAAGAAGAATACCATTCCTTCGGCATGTTCTAAATTTTGGCCTGTAGCTCTCCTCTCTTTCTTGACTAGGGTTCTTGAAAAGCTGGCATGTGACCAGTTGACGGAGTTTTTTTCTAATGGTATTCTAAACCATCGCCAAACAGGTTACAGGAGGTACCACAGCACCCCAACGGCTCTACTTTGCCTCACGGAGGACATTAGGAATAAACGATAGCAGACAACTACATACCATCCTGCTAATGTTTGTCTTTAGTAAAGCCTTTGATAGCATATCTCCGTCCAAGCTCCTCATTAAGTTGATCAACATTGGTCTATCTCGGCCCATCCTCCTGTGGATCTCGTCGTATATTATTGAGCGTAATCTGAAGGTGATTACGAAGTTACCTGGAGAATTGGATTGGCTAACCACCAATCAAGGGGTTCCCGAGGGCTCGGTCTTGGGACCACTACTCTTAAGTCTACAGATCAACTACCTGAAGCGCATCTTTGTTATAATAGATGCTTTTATCGCTCGAACTTGGTGGATGGAAAAATGAGAGAATTATGCATCTCTTCGAGCTAAATTGATTTCTTTTTTCTAGCCGACGTTTCTAGCCGTTTCGGCTCCTCATCAGGGCTACAAATTGGTTTCGATCGGATGCACTAATCAAAAGTCGCGTACTTTTCAAATAAACTAATTTTGCTTCAGACTCCCTTGAGGCTGTTACATTGTTGTTATTTGAAAAGTGCGCAACTTTTGATTAGTGCAATCCGATCGAAACCAATTTGGGTTCAAAGACCAGCTCTTTTACTATAATTTAACAAGGCCAAAAACAGTGTCACCAAATATAGAAGAGAAAAAACTATACAAGAGAAAAAACCTTATCCGGTCGATGTAGCCTGAGATTTTTTTTGCGGGGCCAAAAAGTGAATGAAAAGTTCGAATTTCATCATATACCTCAATAACTAAACATATTACAATTCGCATTGAGCAATGAAAAAAGTTTAGCTCGCTATATATATGTTTTTTTTTTCCAAAACAAAAAACAAAAACCACGATTCTAAATGTCGTACGAAAAAACCGATCCCGCCATTACTTTTTTTTCGTTTCGGCACATGAAATAAAAAAAAATGATCATTTTAAGTATAATAGAAGCCGAGATATCTTAAAATTTTCACGCCACCGTAATTTGAAGTCCATCGGTCGAATTTCTCTACTCGAAAATTTGTATCCCCACCACGGCGTTCGACGGCGGCGACGGCGCGGCCCACTGCCTCGCTTGCCTTCTCGCTTGGTGCGCGCAAACTTTTTATAAACTAAAACTGCCGTTTCTATATTAAAAGTACGTTTTTCGGTAATGACCTTGTAGACCTTAATAACTGCATAGTTACATTCGCCGTTGGCGTAAGAAAAATGGCGATATCTATGAAACAACTGTCGCTATGGACCGCAGACTTTAAAGCTTTTTTCTCGGGTTCTATAAAAGATATCGCATCAAATTTGGGCTTAAACGATGTGAATTTTTAATATCTTTCTATACCTATTTTTAAATTTTCAATAAGTTTATTTTTCGAGGCGTGAGAGGCTTAGTTAACAATTAAAAAAAATTTTTTCATTTAAAATGCTCCTGTGGCTTTATAAATAAATATTTTTGAAAAATTCATGCTGCACATTGTTGTTGAGGCTTGCCACAATGCGTCCAAATTTTTTTTTTAATTTCTGTAGAGGGACTTTTTTTGTAGAGACGTACAAAAAAAGGGATATTTTAAATGAACTTTTTAATGTTGCGAAAAGTATTTAACTTACCGGATTTGGATTAAGCATACATATTAATGATGAATTAAACTTGCATTTTATAAATTATGACTATGATTGATTGATGTTGAATGCAGTAATTTATTGATTGAAAAAACGCGCTTATTTTTTTTGTGTTTTTTACTTCTTCGCCTATTATTAGTACCATTTTGCAATTATCGTTATCGGACTTCTTCTACTTTACAGCAAATTTCATAACGAACAAGTTTACTTCAGTGATATTTTTGCGTAAAACTGTTAGTTTTTGAGATTATAAGCAAAATTTGAAAGAAAATCCGAATTTTTCGGCATTTTTTGCACTTTTTTGTTAATAACTTTTGAAGTGCATCCGATCGAAACCAATTTGTAGCCCTGATGAGGAGCCGAAACGGCTAGAAACGTCGGCTAGAAAAAAGAAATCAATTTAGCTCGAAGAGATGCATAATTCTCTCATTTTTCCATCCACCAAGTGACTCGATATATGTATCTCTAGGGTTTACTCGAGGATGGTAGAGGCTTTTCAAATATCGCGCGGCTTATAGATTATCTATAGGTGGAGCCACCGGATGGATATCGACAGGATTGATTGATTGATCGATATCCATAAAGGGGGCGCGAATTTGCATATTGAGGTAATACATAGAGGACGATAATCGAATTCTAAGCCAGTGAATAATTAGGATTTAGAAAAGAGGGCGCTGGGGAAAATTCATAGATAAGGAAATAGATTACTGGTAGTTCTAATAAACCAATAGGGGATTATTCTGAGAAAAAGGACCAATTGTGTAATTTTGGAGGCCGGGTCTGCGTTTCCGTGAAGAAGGAGTCCGGGTGGGAAAACGCGACATCCTTCCTCAAGCGGAGCGTCGGCCTCGGCCATTCCGTCACTGGTGCCTGGTGAACTCAGTTGGTCTCAGCAGCTTATTGTTTCTTTTCCCTTGGAAGCCATTTTGATTTTCCGTTCGAGTTTTTCTTGGAGGAGTTTTTGGAGGAGTTCCTATCTTGAGTTTTTCTGGTTGAGCGGAGTTTGCAGTTGTGGAGGAAGAAATAATAGAGGAGTTGAGGTGAACGAATTCATAGAGGAAATCGGTAATATCTCATTGTAAATTATTTTTGGTAATCATTGATTCGTGGCGGGAAATGCAAGTATAATAGAGGATTCGAGGCTGTTGTGGCATATAGAGGAGTTCGCGTTTTCAGATCCTGCCCGGTGACTTCCCTTTAATTTTCAATTATTAAATAGAATCATCGTAGAACAATTTTCGCGGCCCCAATTTCTTTAGCATCATCGAGCAACCTTGGAGTTAGTAATATGGCCGCGTGCCCATGTTTTATTTCGAGTCACTCAAATACGTTTGCCTGAATAAATCCGTTGTAATAAGTAAATAGAATATATTCGTGATTTATTATCTAATATATTTGTGTTAACAATTTACGACCTGATTGCCACCACACTTCCTGCTCTCACCATTTTCAGAGTTCCACAAGCCGGGAGGAAGGAGTCGGCCGCGCAGAATTAAATATTTTGTACATTAACTGGAATCCCCGTGCGGGCGGGAAAAATTCCACGTTACAACTTTATTTTGCAATAATAACAATGTTCCAGGGTAAGTACATTGTAGAGACTTTATGGTAGTTATCAGTACACTAACTCTTACCACTTCCAATAATAAAACTGCTAGTGGCACGAAGTTCCTGTCAAAATATCATGGAGCCCCGACTGAAAATAAAATAGGAATAAACAATCGTGCGCCCTGAGAACGAGTAGCACGGTCGCGAGAGACTATCCCCCGGAATAGTCGAATTCAAATATCTTTCAATAAACGATTGAGTGTAAAATCTTATGTCAAGCGTCTTATCATTTTCGTGTATTCGCCTCCTTTACATCTAGCCTGCGATCCCGAGTATCAGAAGTTCTCATAGCCGAGACAGGCAAAGTGAATCAGCGATCGCGATCTCGCGTATAAAACAGCAGTAGTAGGGGCTGGGCGGCTACTGCCCTAGGCGGGCACTGCCCCACTTTTTACCGACCACGGGTAAATGATTCCTACATTACCGACCAATTGGTAAAAAAAGGATTCCTGCAAAACCCCCTGTTTTATCGGCTGACCCACTGGCCTCATTGCAGACCCCAGCGAGCTGCTTAACCGCCCACTCCCTGTTTGCAGTGAGCTAGCCCTGTTTTATAGACCAGGCGAGCTGTTCCCAAAACTGTTCCCAGGATAATTGGGTGTAAATAAAACAATTTATTTTATTAAAAACAGATTTGCAATTTATTTTATACTACAAACATAGCTTTTACAATTTTTTATAGCCTTCTCAACCGGGACAAGAATGTTTATTCGTTGAGAAGATACTAGTACACTTTTTCCAAACAGAATCTTTAGTTTTTTCATCGGTAGTAGATTTATCCAACTTATTATAACCATGCTTTTCGGGCACAGAGTTTGTATTGCTAGAATACTTATCCATGCTTATTTAGTTCAAGTAATAGTTTGTTTATTGTCTCAATATTAATGGTAAGTATCCTTAGCTTTTCATCAATTTCATATCTGTGTAACTCAACTATTTCATAGAATTTAGATATTTCAGTTTAAAATCAGATTTGATAGTTTGAGTAACATTGTGCAAAGAGTTTACATTGATAGCTTCATTTAGTTCTTTAGGATCTGCTACATTGCACAATTTCTTGTCTTCTAAACTATACTGACTATCAGAAGTGAGTTTATATCCAATGCCGGGAGGTCCTTTTAAGGTATTCAAATGTCGTTCAAACAAGTCAACGCTCATCGTTGAAATTAATTAAATCAGTCTTGGTCCCTTTACTCGGACGGCTTCTATAACTTGAGAATGAATCTTGAAAACCAGAGTTTTGTGTTTTTGAATCTTTTTGAGTATTTATCGCTGTTTCTTGATACGAAACCGAAGTTTTTCATTCAATTTTTCCGACTCGACGAGAAATTGATGATCCTCTCCTCCTTTTCCCGCTGAAGAGAAGCTTTTCTTCCACTTATCCATATCGCATGTTTCAGCTATTAATAATCGACTGACAAGTTTATTATGAATCATCACATATTTATAGTCAACGTCTTGGGGTGGGGAGAATCCTATTTTTTTTCTTTATTTCCACAACTATATCAGAATTTTCTACAGCCTTATAATACTTCCATTGAGTTGACTTACCATCATCTTTCTTTTTCTCATTGCTCGAATTGTTGTTGCTGCTGCTATTTTGACCCATGGCTGACTAACTAACTAGTTTTTATCATACAAGCTTTATATACAGTTTCATACAAATTTCTTTACATCACCGCTTATAGGATTATACGTTACAATGTGATCATGCAAAATTAAACAATACGCTGTTGTATTCGCAGGTACATTATTTTTACATTCAAATTCAATACGAACGTCTACAGTTGCCTGTTTAATAGACTCGTTTTGTTTGGAACAATCAATGACTATGAGAGGTGCAAACTCTTTAAAATCTGTCTTACTTAAAAGCGGGTCTATTATAGCGCTTTCAGTATAGTATGCATTTTGAAATTTTTCATACATATCATAAAGTAAAGCATACTGATTATTTTAAATATCAAGATTGAGATTTACGTATGAATAACTCTGAGAATTGAGAAAGAGTTTTATATTACTAATATTACAATGATCAAATAAGCTGGCATTAATTGTTTTGCTTGCTTTTCTCGCTGTTTGGAAGCCAATAATAATAAAGCGTAGTTTCTCCAATTGATTTGATGTTTTTACTGTCCAAACATGTTGCCTCGTTGTTGGAAGAACCGGATACTCGTACAGCTCCCATGAACGGAAACTCATAGAAATTGGTATATCTTTTAGATTGTAGTTGAATAGCTGTATTTTTCTTCGATCTGATAGTACGACGTAAGGCATTAACCACTCTACACGAGCGAGCTCAATTTTAAAGTTTTCGTAGGAAGCTGCTGCTCCCGCTGCTGATGTTGATGTTTGCAGAACAGCATTCAAATCACTTCTCGATTTTGTAAGAATAAGTTCATGTTTCACATTTACTACAATTTTCTGATAATCTTCAGCAAAACCAAAAATCAATGATAGAGGAATTGTGACATCAAAGTTTCCATTAGCATCGGTTATTTTTCCTAATTCTGAAATGTTGGTCCAGCCCGAATTTTCAAGATGTTTAAGCTGACTTGGTAAGAAAGAGGTGTAGCCTTTCATCAAGGTTGTTATAGCAACAGTCTTGCAGCAATCGATCTCAATCACATTCATCTCATATCGAATTTCCTCGAAAAGATGACTGATGGCATTGTTTACAAATTTAGTATTTGTTAGAGCACTACCATCCGCTTTGGTAATTTTACCAGAAATATGTAGAGAACTTTCGGATGGTAGTACACACAAATCTGGATGCTGAATTGCTATTCGAATTTCATCACTCTGATTGAATGCGTGTGAGGTGTATGGCTGACGAGCATGCACCTCATAATGTGAAACAGACTCATCAAAGATGACTGGAGCTTGTACATTAAGAACTTCCTCCATCTTTCCTCAGACAACAAATAAATGTACAAGTTATTTTTCAATATTTTTTTCTTCCCTGTCTTCTTTTCCACATCGAGCTTCATGATGAGCAAATCTCCAAGTGTTTATAATATGAATAGTTGGCTCGTCATTAAATCGAACACGCTTTTTACTGAAAGTAAACGCATTAAGTGATGTATAAAAAAGAAAAAGTATTTTAGAACTTACCCATTATTTGCTATTTTATAATGACCCCAAGCAAGCGTATCAGTGCTATTATCTTGAAGAAATCTCTTATCGTCATAAGGGTTAAGTGCAACCTTCTTTTGTCTCACAGTCTCAACCTTGTGAAGCTTCGATCTTATCGCATACTGCTCTCGACTCTGAATGTGTGAATTTCTTAAGCAATCCAAATAGTCATTGAAGTCTTTAGATTTCTTCACAAAGGAAGCCTTGATACCCTTAATTTTTTTCAAACAATCCTCATTATTGATACGTGTACTATACATTTTACTTCTCAAACCAATGAATTCAGTGAAAATCTGTCCATTGCACTCATCCTTCATTAGTCCAACAACTTTTTTATTAATACGTGGCATATTAAATATATTTTCTACAGGATAATCAGATGTATCAAACTTGTCAATATTTTCTTTCATATCTTCATAGAAATCATTGCATTTGATAGCGTATATGAGACTACCAGTATCTGTATAAAGTCATTTACAATTATCTTTATACATTTTTCGCGTATAGTTATAATGAAAATCATACATATGTGCCTTTGAAAGATCTAGAACTATAAGTCCAACATAAATTGACTTATTGATCAGTATATCAGTTTTATTCATTTGTATAGCAACTAGATTTTCGTTAAGTATAGCACTGTTATGAAAGTTTGGACTTGAAATTTGAGCCTCAACACCATATCTTCCTTCATATTTACTCATAAATTTTAATGAAACTCTTTTTCTAACATTTTCCATAGTCTTACCAAATACTGCATTATTCATTAACTAGAAAAAATTTTTTTCAAATTCATTTTTTGCTACTGATCGTAAACTACTGATTAAATCTATGTATGATTTTAGCCATTGCGATTGTTTCAATTTTAAAACTCTGTGAATCTTACAAAGTTGTAGGCCATTAGAGAGAGCCTGTCTTAGAGCAACCTAATGAATTACATAATTTATTTTAGATCGTAGAGTAGCCAAAAGTATTTCTTGCTTACAACCTGGTGGTTTTGCATGTTCATGACAAAATGGTAAATCATTATGATCATTGTGTAGATTGCTTGGATAATCTAAATCAACTTCGACAATATAACCGTAGGAATCATCAGTGCTCCATAAATTGAAATCATCTATATTTTCAAGCCATTAAAACTCATCGAATGGAAGATTTTGTGAAAGACTATGTCCATACAAATTATTTGCATCTAAATAGATTAAAACCTAATTTTCCTTACTTTCATCATATTTTTCCAACATGTACTTGTGATTCGATGCTGCATAACGATTTGAACATTGACTTAAGCCGCCTCTGACTCCGCGCTCTACAAAAAGTACCATATCAATATCGGTTAAAAGCTTTAATTTTATTCCTGTATGTTTCAGCATTGCATGCCAAGAGAAACCTGGAGTAATATAATAATGAACAGGATCGAGACTGTAGAATCTCATACTTTGATCTCTAAAATTCTCAAAAACATCAGCTAAAAGTAAGTCATCAGTTTTCATGTAGAGATCGGAGTATTCACCATTTGTTTTCACATTAAATGTTTTCCATACATTTTTAGCATGCTCATAATCCTCATCAGATATGTGTGAATCATCGAGCTTACTGAAAAAGTCATCTTTTTCAGGCAATTTATACTCTTCCAATTTTTCCCATGAGCTAATGTACTCGTAGGGTAAAACACCTTTTCTCGTTAACAGATTAATTTGTTCTCTGCTAAGCTCGCTAAATTCTTTATTAATAACTTTGTAGTCTTTTAGATATGATACCAGTTTTTCTAATGATGAAGGCATGAATCTGAATGAATCTAAAAATCTAAATTTTATTGAACTATATTCTACATGCTTTGTAAAAGAAATATATTTCTCTTTTGTTAGAGGGAGTAAATTAATTTGTCCGCGGAAATTATTTGAAACGTCGGATATGATAAAATGTGCATCATAACCACTCAAATTATGAAATACAACAGGAACTATTTTCGAATCCTGATAGTTCAAGTTGCATGTACTATGTGCAGGTCCTCGATACTTTGCAGTAAGATGACAATGATCACGCACTTTTTCACTATCGTTTAGACTTTTTTCGCAAATATGGCATATCTTTGAATTGCGATAGTCAGTTATTTCAGCTTGAGATAAAATTGGCATAGGTAAAGGATTATTGTATAAATTAGTTATTAGTTCTTCTATTTTTTTCAATTCTTCAGAAAACCATAAAGATGCTTCACGACCTCTATAAAAACTATATTTCGATAAAGAATTGTCGTAACTGCATTTAAAATAATATCCTATACTGTATATCTGATGACTCTGCCCTGGTTGCCTATTAGTGATTTTTTCTTGTCTTATACGTTTCAACAAACACTCACAATCTGCATAGATGATGAAAGGCAATTTTTCATTAAATCGATGATCGCTCGAGCGGCTGCTCCTCATCAATTGGAAGATCGAGCGGCTGCTCGTCCTTGACAATTGGTGGGGTCTCTGCAGACTTGCGAGCTGGCAGGACCAGTAGCTCCTCGAGGGGAAACGCAACGTCCTCGACAGAAAGAACAACTGGTTTTCCATGCTATAACTGCAGTAGCTGTTGCTGTTGCTGCTCAGGCTGCAGTTGCTGCTGATGCTGCTGCTACTGCTGGTACTGCCGCTGCTCGTGCTGCAGTTGCTGCTGCTGATACTGCAGTTGCTGGTGCTGCTCGTGCTACAGTTGCTGCTGCTGATACTGCAGTTGCTGGTGCTGCTCGTGCTACAGTTGCTGCTGCTGATACTGCAGTTGCTGGTGCTGCTCAGGCTGCAGTTGCTGTTGCTGCTCAGGCTGCAGTTGCTGTTGCTGCTCAGACTGCAGTTGCTGCTGATGCTGTTGCTGCTCAGACTGCAGTTGCTGCTGATGCTGTTGCTGCTGCTGGTGGTACTGCTGCTGCTCGTGCTACAGTTGCTGCTGCTGACGCTGCAGTTGCTGGTGCTGCTCAGGATGCAGTTGCTGTTGCTGCTGAAACTGCTGCTGCTCGGGCTGCAGTTGCTGCTGCTCGTACTGCTGCTGCGGTTCCTGCACTTGAACCGGTTGCAGCTCCGCAGTAGGAATGGATTCATCATTAAATAAACTACTTAAGATTTCATTAAACATTCCATTTTGATCATCATCAATTGAGACTTCATATACTTCTGGGAACCCTTGCATATCAACAAATTGTCCATTCTGTAAATAAATAAAAATGTATTAAATCATGATTAAAAAAATAATTAAAATTAATATTATTAAAATGTTAAAAAACAATCTTACGTTTATCAGCATCTCGAAATCTCCAGAGACCAGCTCACTGTGTTATTTATTTATCTGAAAAATCAATAAACAAATGAATAATAATATTTTATAATGTGTAATATTATTTATATTAGAGTGAATAAGATAGAGAGAGATAATATGTGTGTGTGGGTGCGCGCACGCGCTACTTGAATGAGCGAGAGAGAAAATATGTGTGTGTACGTGCACTACTTGTATGAGAGAGAGAGAGAGAGAGAGAGAGGGAGAATATGTGTGTGTGCGCGCGCTATTTGTACGAGCGAGAGAGAATATGTGTGTGTGCGCGCGCTACTTAAATCAGCGAGAGAGAATATGTGTGTGTGTGCGCGCGTTACTTGTATGCGAGAGAATATGCATATGTGTGTACGCGCACTACTTGTATGAGAGAGAGAATATGTGTGTGCGCGCGCTATTTGTACGAGAGAGTTAGAATATGTGTATGCGCGCTACTTGCATGAGAGAGAGAGAGAGAGAGAGAGAGAGAGAGAGAGAGAGAGCGTGTAAAAATGTGTGTGTACATGCATGCAAGTAAATATATAAAATTAAATAATTTTGACTTACATTTTTTTGCTCCATGTTGATTGTTGCACTAATCAATTTTGCAGTAGAATTTTGCTGTAGACACTAATCAATTTTGCAGTAGAATTTTGCAGTAGACACTAATCAATTTTGCAGTAGAATTTTGCAGTAGGCACTAATCAATTTTGCAGTAGAATTTTGCAGTAGATACTAATTAATTTCTCAGTAGATACTATTGTAGAAGTCGAACGAAACACTATATATAAGTATACGATCTGATCTTGCTGAAAGGTACAGCTCAAATGACTCTAGTTCTTCGAAAGAAAATTCTACCGTCTCGAAAATGTGTCGGGTCGGGTGGGAATTGATAAGCACTCACAAGATTTTAAAAGGGACAAGGTACATATTTGCTTTCGTAAATCTATGGTGTTGTTATCCTAAGAGCTAATCTATAAATATATTGTTTACTAAAACTTTACACATTTATGAATACATTGTAAAATTGTGCACATAAGTTCAGCAAGAATGGTTAAAACCAACTCCAGAGCGCGACATTTATATGCTTGCTTATGTACGAAAAAAAACTGTGTGAGAGGGGGAAATTTTTTGCGAATTCAATATGTGAGACTGTCCGCAAAGGGTTAATATAGGCCTAAAAAGCATTGAAAAATATACGATTGTGTGCCCACTCATTATAGCTCGGTAAACAATGTATTTAGAATGTAAGAAAGGTTCACTCCATAGTACAGCGAGAAACTCGCTTTTCGGCTTATCATACTCATATATCTAGGGTCTAAGTGAGAACGAAAGAGGATACGATTCCTATACGTTTGATGCTCACTTTACCTGGAGAGCGAGACTATCGTGGACGGAAATGTCATAGAGCAGTGAGAATAGTGAGAGCACGTTTTTATGTGCGGGATACACAGCCTAGCTTTTTGCGCCTAGCGCCTCTGCTACGAGGTTAAAGCTATGCGTTGAGCATGAGGGAGATGATGCATGCGCGAGTATATTTACCAGTGTTAATACATACACACTACGCATAGCGAGCTGAAAAAGGTTCGTTACCTTTTAAAAGTCCTTAGTTTTATTACCGTAGAGAGTGAGAGCTGTTTGTGTGATACATATCAGCTTAAGAGAAAAAAGGCACGCTTCCTATATGTTTTACTATAGAAAAGAGAGACTGATTCTCTCTGTTCGAGTCCTCTATACGTATACTTTGCAGGCTATTGCATGTTTTAGCTGATGTCTCGGCTCGGAGATGAAGCTGTGCGTTAAGCATTGGAGAGACGATGCATGCACGAGTATACTTATTACTGTAAATACACTGAGAGACGAGCCGAAAAAGGCTCGCTACCTACATATTGCATTAGTTTTTACCGTAGAGAGTGAAAACTGTTTGTGTGATACACAGCAGCATAAGAGAAAAAGGCACGCTTCCTATACATTTTAATATAGGAAAGAGATCGATTCTCTCTTTTTCGAGTCTTCTACACATATACTATGCAGGTTGTTGCGGGCTTTAGCTGACACCTCAGCTAGGACATACTGCTATGCATTGAGAGATACTGCAGTAAAGCTGTTGTATGCAATACAGGGGAATAGTAGAGAATATATAAGCGCGCTTTAACCCATGCTAAGCTATCATTCATTTTCACCAGCCAGATCGAGTACCAATCTGTAAGTATATATATATTAAGGGGCGCGGTAGCGCCACGATGGCAAGTATAAGGTACGCTCAGTACGCACGCCGCCGTCGGGCGCTAGCCAGATCCTTATATACTTCTCATAGGCCTTGTTGGAAACTAGGCGTACGATTTTCTCCGCATTGACAGCTTTATCTCTGACATATAAGCACTCAAAGGAAAGCTGGCAACAAAAGTATCAAAGTCACATCAGGGTCATATTTTGTGAAATGGCTTCTATTAAATGTTATTCTGAAGTGAAAGTTCTGGCTCATGAATTCTCGTCAAAAAAATTCTTCTCCCTGAGAAAATGTTTTCCGCCATACGTCATCGTGTGTGATGTCAGCGCTATAGATATATACTTTTATGTAGATATGTGGTGCAGACGACGATTACAATATAACACAGTGCTAAAGTATAAATCATAGATAAGCAAGAAATTTTATCAAGGGGCGGGTTTGTTAATAATTATAAATCAGTGTTAAATATATTTAACCTAAATATATATTTTAAAACAGTGTTAAATTCTTTTGTACACAATCGAAAAGCAATCATAAACTAATAATTTATAATTAGATAAGTATTTAGTTTTATTTTGATTTATATAAATATACAATACAAATAAAGGATTTGTGAACTGATTCTTTGTTAAAATGTTCTCTTTTATTTTTCAGGTTTTATTAGATTGGAAGGCATATACAACTATCAGGATACAAGGAAAGAATTTTCTTGTGATGACAAGCTAGTGAAGTGTAAGGTTTTAATGATTTTTCATGCAGGAAAGTTTCTATTTTTCCATGTGACAAGCTAGTGAAAGTGTTTTATTTTCATCGTTTAAGTATCGAAGAAAGTTTTTACAGAATTTGCAGTCGATGTTTTCCTATTTCTATTGGGAGGTTATGCAACTGTCAGGTTATATACGATTGGAATTCCTGTGACAAGCTGGTGAAGTGAAAAGTAATTTTATCAAAGGAAAATTTATTATTAAGTTTAGAATAATAACTGGTTCAGAGTAAGCGTGTTCTTATTTGGTTCAAAGATTATGCTACCTACGCCACAAGATTTGATCATTATTAAGGTAAGGTGTTTGGTTCAATTAATCATAGGGATTAATTAATTTTGAATGCCTCATAACTTTAAAATGTTTATTCGTTAGACAAATGCCTGCTTAAAAAATGAAAAAGAGATTGCATTGGTAGTTTTAGTTTAACTGTCTATACTGAAATGTATAATTATAAGTATCTATATGAAAATCAAAATTATCAGTTTTTAGATACAGTTAATTGCACGTATTTTTTTAAAATGTTAAAACCAATTTGTATACCAAATTTCAGCCTTCTAGCTGTAATAGATTTTAAATGAGGCACAAAAGATAATATTGAAAATGCTATCATAACTAGTGGATAGCTACTTATTTCACTTATATTCCTCGCACTCATTTAATATCTATCATAATAAGAGAGCTGAAATTTGGTATCCAAATTTGTTTTAATATAGATGTAATTACTTTTCATATATAGATAATTTTCATATAGATATACTTACTCCATCGATTTCATGGCTTTAGGATCTAAATTGTCAGGTGCATAACTATAAAAATCAAAACTATATTTCAATTATATTCTTCGCACTCATTTAATATCTATCACAGCTAGAGAGCAGAAATTCGGCACTCAAGTTTGTTTTAACATATTAAAACAATACATGTAATTAACTTTATCTAAGAACTTATAGTTCTGATTTTCATATTGTTACCTACCTGAAAATTTAGACACTAAAGGCATGAAGTCAACAGTGTAAGAGTATTTATATGAAAGTCAAAATTATAAGTTCGTAAACAAGGTTAATTGCATGTATTTCATGCAATTTATAATAAACTAGACATAACTGGAACATTTATTACGTTTAAACCAGCAACATTTATTATGATTACGTATTAATAAATTATTTATAAAAAATGCTGGAAGAACTTAATTGACAAGAACAGTAAATGTATCCATTTAGTAATGAATCACTAAATATATGAACTTTAACAACTTTTATCCAGTGTAATCAAATTTTATGTTTAAAAAGTGTTTCTGTCATAAAATTTATTATGGTTACGTATTATAAAATTACAAAATTAAAAATTAAAAAATATAACAATCGCAAATGTTCGTACTACCTGTAGGACAATGTTTAATAATTATTAAGATTAGGTGCTTAAAATAATCAGATTAAAGCTTTCAAAATTTTAAAACTCCAAGTTCGTCCAACCAATATACATGAAAGTTGTTATGGAATTCCTTTGACTAATTTACTAACTGAAAAATTAGTTCTTTTCAATTGTAAGAGAGAAAGAAGTACAATCAGCTTTCAAAATATGAATTAGCGTGCCTTTTTTTCAAAGGAAGTATACCTTTTTCTATCTAGAAGGTAAAAAGAGTATATGAGTTGTCAAGCCCATTTGTCGAAAAGATACCATGATAAATTTTAAATTGTTGCCATTAACCAGTTTTAAAATATCAACATTTAAAAGTATTAAAATTAGAATATTCAAAACTAGTCAATGGTGTCAACTTAAAATTTTTCATAGTATCCTTTTAAGAGATGGGCTTAACAACTTATATGTTCTTTTTCCTTATAGATAGCAGAAGGTATACTTCCCTTGAAAAAAAGTATCGCTAATCCACACTCTGGAAGCTGGCTGTCCTTCGTGCTCTCTGGAAATTGAAAAGAACTAAATTTTCAGTAAGTAAATTAGTCACAGAGATTCCATGACAACTTTCAGGTTTATCCATTGGACGAGCATTAAGTTTTTAAATTTTGAAAGCTTTAATCTTTAATTATTTCAAAAGTCATCCAATGAATATATACAATTTCATAAACTTATTTTGTGTTTAAATTAACTTTTATTTTTCAGTTTTTTATGTTTAAGTAATTCATTTATATTGTAACAGCTAATTATTCTATCATAATAATCGCACAATTTTTTCTTGTATACACGATATCATGGGGCAACATAAATATTAAGATAGTAGATGATCAAAGATTTTAATTAAAAAATATATGACCTAAAGCATAATATTCCCAGTAATAATATTACCCATACAATTACATTAATGGATTTGACTTATAACGAAAAGCTAACTTTTTATACTACATTTCAGATGTATTTGTGCACTTTCTTTACTCTTAATCAGAAGATACGTGTCTCAGCAATTTTATTATTTAACACCATAAACCCTTACAAACTACTAAATAATTTCAAATCTTGTTTTTAATTAATTAAGATCCTGTAATATTTTAATTTAATTTATTATTTGTATTGAGGTTTTTATTGTGTGTTGCGGAAGTAAATAAGTAATCTATGATTATACTTTACTTTAAACTTTATTTAATACAAAATAAATGAAGCTGATAGAAAAATCTTAATAATTATGCTGGAGCTCTCTCCTATTTCCTGTCCAAGGGACAACTGTAAACCAGTCAAGACTGTCCGTGGCTCGAGAGGCGATAGACACGGAGAGGGGGGAGAGCGAGCTCGGTGCTCAGCCTGAAGCTGCTCGCTTCAACTCAACACTCCCTCCCGAGCACTTCCAGCTGATACATTAATTACTTGCGCCTGCAAAAAAAAATTAATTTACGTAATCAGAATTAAGTATTTGGTTAGTTAGCTTCAAATGCAAATCGAACGGTAAAGCTTTAGTAAACAGATCTGCTATTTGATCTTTTGACGCAATGCAGCTAACTTTGATCAGATTTCTAGCTTCACATTCTCGAACATAATGTTCTCGAACTTCGGACATATGTTTTAGTTTATTTGTAGTGCTTACCTGAGAGCTAGCTATTGCTGCTCTATTATCGCACCAGAGCGTCATAGGTAAAAATTTGTGTTCTATTATCAAGCTGAGTGTATTTGTTAATGCAACCATTCTTTGACATGCTTCACTCATGGCTACATATTCGGCCTGACAAGTTGACAAAGCAACATAATTTTGTTTGTGAGTTGTCCAAGCCACAGTATCTCCAAACAATTTAATGACAAACCCACTGGTAGTCAGTGAGGTTTTACAGTCAGCAAAGCTGGCATTGGAGAATCCTTGTATATCATCAAGCTTACCTATATACCTTAAACCTCTGCTCTTAGTGTGCTTTAAATACCGACAGACTCTTTGAATCATCAACCATTCCAGCTTAGTAGGTTTAATTTGGTGTCTACTTAAAACATTTACAGCATAAGCTATATCAGGACCTACAGTATTTGCGAGATACAGCAGTGACCCCACAATCTCTCTATATCTGGTATTCAAGCTGTTAGAGTTTTCCTCAAGCTGATTATCATCTTCCTCTCTTTCTCTCCTTTCACGATTTACCACTTGAACCGTGACCATAGGAGTTCTTTGAGGATGTGTTTCACTGTATCCGAATTTCTTTAGTGTTTTGTCGATATATTTCTCCAGTGTTAACGTCATTGTATGACTTTTCCTGTCTCGGTTTATTTCAATGCCTAAGAAACTCTTAGGCTCACCGAGATCAGTCATTTCAAACTCCAGCTTAAATAATTTAGTTAATTCCTCGAGCTTAGTTTTATCATTACTGGTTATGATTATATCATCGACATACACCAAAAGTATTAATAATTTATCCTTTTGTTTCCAAGTGAAAAGACATGGTTCAGAATCATGTGCCTGTAGTCCCAGCTTAACTGCTGTTTCTGTAAATTTTTCGTACCACTTCTTCGGACTGATTTTTAATCCATAAAGAGCCCGTTGGATTTTGCAAACTTTCTTACTTCGGATTTCTGATGAACATGCTATTCCTTCAGGTAGTTCCATATAGACTTCATTGTCTATTTTTCCATTTAGGAAAGCAGTTTTTACATCAAGCTGTCGAACTTCAAAATCAAGCTTATTGACTAGAACTAGCACTGATCTTAATAGAGGCAGTCCGGAAACAGGTGCATATGTCTCTGCCAAGTTGTATTTGTTTCGATCTTTGAAACCTCTTATTACTAATCGAGCTTTGTATTTGATTTCATTATTTGATCCAAATTTTGTTTTTAGAACCCATTTAGATTCAATGATATTTGGTTTTTCACATTCTTCTCTCAATGGTTTATCAACAATTTTCCAAACTTCATTTTTCTCCATGGATTCCAATTCACTTTTTACGGCTTTCTGCCACTCAAGCTTATTCTCAGAGCTCATAGCTTCCCTGTATGAAACTGGATCTCCTTGTGTTTTAGCAATTAAAGCACTGATTACATTATCATCCAGCTGTGCGAGATCAGATTCAACCATATTTGACTCTACTGGTAGCTCGATTTCCTTCTGCTTCCTTGGACGCCCTCGTTTACGTTTTTCTCCCTCCGTTTCAGAGATCGGAACAATTTTATCATCATCAAACTTAACTAACCATGTCTCCTTGTTTACTTCCTCCAGTGTGTTGTTCCAGTCTTTGATACTGTTTTTATTGTATTTGTCGACGAAGACAATCTTTTCATTAAATCGAACATCCCTACTTTCATAGAATTTGCCTTCTTCCGGCTTTAAAAACAAGTATCCTGTTGGTTTGTACCCAATTAAAACTACTCTTTTTCCCAGCTGATCGATCTTAGGTCCACTTTTTCTTTGTACCTTAATATAGGCAATACTGCCAAAACGTTTTAACTGATTTAGATTGAGTTTTAATTTGGGTTCAAACTTTTGAAGAGGAGGTACCATATTATTCGAGCTGTGTGGTATCCTATGTCACGAACGAGCAAAAGCTCAGGTGACCAGCCGGCCTGATAACCGGAGCCGGCCCGATAGCCGGAGCTGCCGCTGCACCAGACGCAGCGTCAGCAGAGAATAGACCGGCCGAGAGCTTCCCACGGCCAAGAAGTGCAAGCTTGCACCTTGGCCGCGTGACTGCGAGTCTACGAGCCGCAGCTCGGAGACGACGCAGGCAGACCACCGGCGACCGCGAACAAGGGCAGAGCTTCTCTCTCTAGTAAGCTCAATAAACGATATACGCATATAACTTACACACCTGTCTCGTGCCCTTCGCGCACTCCTACCTACGCGTCTGTTACACCTATTATAAAAATATACAGCGGCACTCAGAGCCATGTCCCACATATTCTCAGGCAATCTAGTATCATACATAAGAGATCTCGTTCTCTTTTGGATAGTTTGGTTGAACCTTTCAGCTACACCATTATGTTCTGGTATATTAGGGCTGGCTAGTTGTAGCTCAGCACCAAATCTATCCAGAACTTCCAGCGTATATCCACCTGTAAATTCTGTTTCTTGATCGCATCTAAGGTAACAGAATTTGGCTCCTTTACCAAGTAAATTCCTCGAGCTTTTTATAAACGACTCCAAACAGTTTCCAGTTTCGGACTTATTTTTCATAGGATATGCCATTGCCAACCGAGAATAGTCGTCTACAAATACAGATATAAATTTGTATTTCTTAGGATGTGTCGTAGGACTAATAGGACCCATTGTATCTGCATGAATAATCTGCACTGGTTCACTCGCTCTTTGTCTAATCGAACTAAAAGGTAGTTTGTTGAATTTTGAAACGATGCAAACTTCACAATCTAACACTGATTCATCGAATTTAATTTCTTGAATACCTTTAATATCTGGAAATTTCTTTTGAAACTCTAGTAAGTATTTCAAAAATCCATGTCCAAGTCTGACATGCCACAACATAGACTTATTGGTATTTAATTTATTGACTTTATTTTCAGTGTTAGATCCATAGTCTGTATTATCAAATTCATCATATCCATTTATACTATGAATTTTTCTATCTCTTATCGTAGTTTCAAAATTTGAATAACCAGAGCACAGCTCATTGGTATTTAATTCTGTTTGCATGGGTTCATGAATTTCTTGTTTATCAGACTGAACAGTAATATTATCTTCCAGCTGATAAACTCCAACTTGGTCAATAATTTCTTTTTCGCAAGAATTATTCTTTTCCGTGTTTTCAACGTCTATTTTCTCTTCGAGCTTATTTTGAATCCCTGCAATAGTTTTGTACGGATATTCTTGGCCTCTTGTTGAAATATAAGCGATTACTTTACTTGTACGAGATTTTAAAGGTGTTTCCGTTTCATTGATTTTATCCATTTCCAATTCTATTACCCAAAACGGGTTTTCATAAATTCCAGAAACAAAAACAGTGTTTGATTTTGGATCAAAAATATCAATTCGCTTATTATCAAGATAAATACTCAAGCCTTTATCAACAAATTTTCTTAGTGATAATAGATTTTCTGACAATTATTTCGCGTAAATTACATTGTTCAAGTATAAAATGTCATTATTACTCATGCAACCAGAAACACAACCAACTCCCTCCGATTTCATATTTGCAGCATCATTGTCATTTGCGCATTTTATATCAAGCTGCTTTGTATTATCAAACGTTTTAAAAATCAATTTTGAGTTGGTCATGTGTTCTGTAGCACCAGAATCTGCTAGAAATCTGATCAATTGATTATCGCTAGTTTTTACAACATCGGACATGTTTGCATAGAAAACTTCACACTTACTCGAGTTTGCATTCTTATTCTTTTTATTAGGCTTGTTTTCACCTTTCTTTCCTCGCGAATTTCCACGATTCGAGCCTTTATCGAACTTAAATGTCTTAGCATTGTTGCCTCTCGGTGCATCCGCATTACGTTTACCGCCACGACGATAAGTTCCACGTTTGCCACCCCGGAAAGAAAAAGAATTTTCATACCTTCTTTGATTTTCATTTTCTTGAAGAATCTTTTCCAGCTGTTCTCCCTTATAGGGGCAATCGGCTCGAACATGTCCAGCATATCGCTTACAAATGAAGCACATTTTTCCAGGCCTTTTGCAGTCCTCGCTTCTATGCCCTTTGTTACCGCAGTTGAAGCAGTGCGGCTTTAGATTTTGCGCATAATACGCTTTTACTCCAGCTGACTCACCCTTTTGGCCACTGTTAATTTCTCCAGCTGATGCCTCGCGAGCTGTTTTCTGCTGTATAATATAATCTTTTAATTGACTTACTGCGACAACAGTTTGCCCATTGCATTTTTATTTAGAAACTCTGTTTCTCTGACTTGTGGCAGATTCGAAACAATAGCTTCAAAAAATGCATCTCGAATTTCTACATCGGACAAAGGTAGAGTATCGGGCAATTTATTATATAATCGGACTATATTATCGAACTATCCCAAAATGCGGAAGCCTTTTCTTTATTCGGACTGTATTTAATGTTATGGAGCTATTTTCTCAAACTTGCTGTAGATAAATTTATTTCATTTTGTTTAATTCGTTTAATTTCATTAGTAACTCCTTTGGATCTTTTATATTAGAAACTTTATCATAATATGACATATCAATTGTATTAATAATAAGATCTCTAACTATAACTTTATCTATTTCAAATTTTAATTCATCGACATTACGAGATGTTATATTCGAATCAATTACATATAATAGATCTACAACATTTAATTCAGATTTAAGAAAATCTATAAATGAATCTATATTCAAGCTTGTGGTGAGTTTTTATAATCTCTTCGGAGAGAAGTTTGAGGATTTGTCAATTCAATTTTGATTTTATCTCTGACACATCCGGTGTCTCGATGTAATCCAGCCTTTTGTATTTCAGCTCTTATCAATTCGGACAAATGTTCATTACTTGCAGGTTTTTCCGCATCTTTAATTGACCACTCCTTATTGAATCGAGCTGGTAAATCCTTCTCAGATTGAGCAAGTGTACTCTTTTCAGATCGAGCTGGTTTATCATTTTCGGGTTTATTTTCTTCCCACTCCTCATCTTCAACCCATCGCTTGACGTGACCGTCAATCCACTCGACCCTCTCAGTTACATAACGTCTGCAACTAGCAAGTTCTTCGACTACTTCATTATGCACTTTATTGCATTCATCATTAATTTTGTCGTCGAACTTGCTTATAGTATCTTCTGCTACTGCCAGACGTTCCATTTACTCTGAAAATTGATGTGTTTTGTAAGAGCTTACAACTGGTGACAATTCAATCCTTTTAGGATTCAAGTGACACTTAACTCCAGAATAACTAGAGTTCATGAAATCATAATTTTTAAGAAATTCAGATTCATTAAATTTTCCAGCATTCAAATCAATTTTTGATTCTAAATCGGAATCCCCTTTTGACAGCTTTTATTCAGTCCCAAATTTAAATTGACCACCTTTTGTGATTTTATGATTGGAGTAGGTTTACCTTGTAACCGAGAATCGAACTTAGCCTCCAATTCTTTTAGAGCGGATGCACCAGGCTCTATGCTTCCAGCTTTATCGAACTTGTTTAACTCGGACATTTTGGCCACATTGCTGTCAGATTCTTTTGTTTCATCGAGCTTAAGGGGTTGAGGCGTTTCTTGTCGACTAGAAACGGACTCGGCCTCCATGGCTTCTACTTCAACTCGAACTCTTTCAATTTCTCTTGTCAGAGATTCCAGCATGGACGATGATATTGTTGAGTTATCTATAAATATTATCAACAAATGAGTCATTTATTTGACGAACAACAATCAAAATAAGTTTCTCAAAAAGAACTTAAGGCAATTTTAATTAAGCACACTCAAGTGACGAACAACAATCAAAAGAGTATGGTTACTTGCCTGACCCAAGATTGGTCTGTAAAATTTTCAGTACACACAGTGTAGCAGCAACAACATACACAACACTGAATATACCGGTCGGCTATATAACTTGGGACTGAAAAGCATACTTTAAGAATTTCTTTTGAAATTAATTACGTACGTATAAAATTTTAATTTTTAATCCAACTACTAACGTTAGTAATTCAAGCTTTTACCTATTTCGTATTTATGACCATGTGACGTCATAATACAAATACACCCAGCTTCGTCTAGTTCTGGGTAAACACAATCATCCGGATGTTGTTCGGAGATCCCCAGTTCTTGATCTTGTAATAGCAGAAATAGAGCTACGTTCTTCTGATGTATTTGAATTAATCAAGTTAGTTATACACAATTAAACTTTATTCAAGCTTAAATTTATTCAAGCTTTAAAATTCAAATTAATTGAATTTCACCGGTTTACAATTTTGTTTTAAATAAATATTTTCTCGGTTCGAAGGATCCATTCCCATCGAGATTTATATTAAAACGTACAAGTATATTTATTCCAGCATTGTATTAAATCGAGGAATGTTTCGCGTGTAGTTTTGTGTTGATGGTTAAGAAGAACCTTTCATCACGCTTACAACTACATGCATCAACAGTATATGCATACTGTATCGATCTCACATACGGAGATCGTATTTGGTGTGCCATCAATCCATATGAGTAGTTACGAGTCGGCGCTTCCTAGTATTTATACGCGCTGCCGAATCAGCTTGCGACGAGTTCAGCGCCAGCGCCAAAACCAGCGCTAGCATAAGCCGTATACTCGCGCTATCCCTCTCTGTATATTTGATATGGCGCGACGTCAGCCCGTGCAAGCGACTACGACTCGGCGCTCCCCCTCTCCGTCGTTCTCGCATGTTGCCGAGTTAGCCCGCGATGAATACGGGCCAACGCTAGCGGCAGCGACAACGGCAGCGGCAGCAACAGCGCTAGTGGTCACTGGCTTGTTTTTTAAAACATTGGCAACGCGCGAGACGCGCAAGTTGAAGCGCGCACGATTCTTAGAATCTCGAACTATATCGCGTCGTCCTTTCGGACTTGATCAATTTTTCCATTTCTGACTGCACTCTCTCACCTCTAGTTTTGGGATCAAGTAGAAAATCAGTCCTTTTCCCGTCTGCCATTTTCTCTAGCTATTGGCGACGATGAACTGGAGAAAATCAAGCTGGTGATGAAGAAGCAAAAACCAATTGACCTTCCGCGCAAACACAAGGCGAGCAGATTCCATGCGCAGTGGAAACGTGCTGGGCCATAACCTGTTGAGGTTTTTATTGTGTGTTGCGGAAGTAAATAAGTAATCTATGATTATACTTTACTTTAAACTTTAGTTAATACAAAATAAATCAAGCTAATAGAAAAATCTTAATAATTATACTGGAGCTCTCTCCTATTTCCTGTCCAAGGGACAACTATCCACCAGTTAAGACTGTCCGTGGCTCGAGAGGCGATAGACACGGAGTGGGGGGAGAGCGAGCTTGGTGCTCAGCCTGAAGCTGCTCGCTTCAACTTAACAGTTTGCATGCATCACCTTACGTTATATTTGATTAATTAACGTCTAACATTTTTTATATTCTTTTCCATCAGGAAAAGAATATATGTAGTTAATTTATCAGTAATGCATTATATATTACACATCTTATCTTATCTACTCAGCGGATGAAACCCCTTTCACACATTAAAAATAATAATTATATTGGTAAACAAGGCTACCACAGTAAACTCTGTTGATCATACGTTGCTTTTTCATCCTAAGTACGTCGAATCACCTGTAACAGAGAAGGAATAAATTATTTTAAAACCCCTTTCACACATTAAAAATAATAATTATATTGGTAAACAAGGCTACCACAGTAAACTCTGTTGATCATACGTTGCTTTTTCATCCTAAGTACGTCGAATCACCTGTAACAGAGAAGGAATAAATTATTTTAAAACAAAGAGTTATGTTTTTTTATTTTAAAGTTAATTTAATTAAAGATAATTGAAGTATACGTATCTGATATATAGTGAGATCCATTGACAGTATTTTTATATCCTTATCCATCTTTTTTGTAAATGAATTTTTGCACTTCTAGATTAAACACTATTGCACACGCGTAGTACGAGTTTTATCGGCTTTTAGCGCGTTTTAAATAATATAATTTATCTTAAACTTGGAGTACCCACGCGAAGGTTATTAGCTAGCAGAAATCATCAGTTGACAGATATTTCAAGTTAGACATAATTATAGCACCAAAGTGGGTTGACACCAGTTGTCTCGTAAGTAATCCTCATAACCGCGCCAAAATTTGAAAGTGTAATTTCAGATGAAATAAAGTGCTTAAAAATAAAAATGAATTTAATTATAATTATAAATATTCGGTAATGTCTCGCTCGTACACTATACTAAATAATTTTATTTCAGGTGATAGGATACTACTGAAAATGGCTGTAATAGCAGTAATAATACCAGTCTGAATAGTTTACGTTGAATAAAAGTATTATATATGTAATTTATTATTAGATACCTTGTAAAAGTAGTGAAATCTCCCCCCCCCCCTCCACAAAAAACCTTTTCAAGGTAAATGGCTGGTAAGTATAAGGTTGTTTCTTTAGGTAAAAATTAAAAATAAATTTCAAACTCTTAATAACATAAAGTTAATTTTCGAACTCTCAATCACCCATATATGGTCAAAACTGAAAGTGTTTTTTCTATACATATATCTATTTCATTATGTAAATTTAAATTTCATTTTCAACTCTCGATAACCTGTATATAGCCAAATCCTAAGTATCTTATTCTGACGGTCATTTCATTATATAAATTAAAGATTGAAATTAGATGATTGAGGCTTTATTGTATACGGTTATTAATACTTCCCTTACTAAAGAGTGATAACAATAGTGTTTATAAAACAGTGATTAAGAAGGTATTTATAATTAGTTTAAAAAATAATTATGCTATATGCGTAAAGATCTTTGCGCTAAGGGTCTATTGGACAGACTACCATTTCCTTTGGGTCAATTCTCTATAATATACCCATTTTATAAATTTCAATTTGAATTTTAACAAAAGAAAGTTGTGATATCAATAAATAAATTGGCAAGTTTCTTTATAAAAATCAATAGTTTTGAAAAAAATAAATGAGCGTTTAAATGGGGGAAGGAATATCAATGTATATGTATATATGTATATATATGACTGCAATGTACACTACTAGGTAATATTCGTAAATGCGTTAATTATTATTTTTATTTAAGCAAATTCAAAACATGTTATATAAAATAATGTATATAATACAAAAATATAAGTTTATTCATGTTATCATTTTCATAAAAATTGATGTTCTTAAATAATTTTATGACATGATAAAGGTGCTAATAATAGGTGGTAATGTCATGTGTTTGTCCGAATTTATAATGTAATATAATAAGATTGTTTCGCTTCATGAAAAATCAGAATTATAAAATGAATTAATTTTTATTATTTCCTTTTTCTGTTGTCACTTATGGAGCACCACCCCCACTAGGGATTGTCACTTTGACGTGTGCCCTCGGGGCCAGTGTGGGGGCTCGTCTGGCGGGTCCAAGGGGCCGGCCCGGCCTCGGTGTCGGGAATGTGGTGTCCCGAACCGGGTCGGGGGGTGGGGGGGGCGATGCACCCGGGGCTGGGAGCATCGGCCGACCGCCCCCCGGGCTGGGGGTAGGGTTCACCCAGGCATGGCGGCGAAACCGGACTGATGCGGGGTACCGCCTCTTGGGTTCGGGAGTAGCTTCCCTGGTCTGGGATCCCCGTAAAAAGGACTCTTCCGGCCGGGCCTCTCCCTGGGACTGGGAATGGGTCTTGGGGTTCTCGAGAACAGCCATGCGGGTTCGTCAGAGGCTAAGAACAACCCCCCAATGCGTTCGGGAGGAGGCACAATGGGTATTTTTATCCAACCCCTAATCCCAAGGTGTGGCTGTCGTGCCGAGGGGACTGGTTGGCCACCGGGGTCCAGGTGGTCGCGAACGACGCCCAGGGGCTGCTGGGTGAAGCCCCTGCGTGTGCACTAAGCCCCCCCTGACATAGGGTGGCTCGGGTTAAGGGCCGGCCCTCCCCTACCGAGCGAATTGCGGTAGGGCTTGGTAGGCCACACTATACAGCACAAGGACACGGACACACACTACAAGACACTATACTGCAGGATCACTTGGATTCCCCGAAGCCGCGACCCTTTTCTGAGCCACTCCAGTAGGAGGCCTCTCTTCCTTTCCGGAGGGTACAGCGGGAAAACTGGGTTAATGGCGCTCCTGGGCCGCCGGATAGTTTTAGGGGCCCGGGCCGGATTAACCAACCGGACCTGGCCGCCCCTCAGCCGGCGAAAAATCCCGTTAGGTCTGCTGTTGCCAGCTGGTGACCGAATAGGGCCACACCAGGCTGGGTGGGGGCTCCGCCGGGGCCACTGGGGGGGGGGGGGAGAGGGGGCTCTTCAGTGGGTGGAGCAGGGGGGGTATCGGAGTCGGGGAGGAAGGGTCTGCCTCCCACACACACACGATACACCCGCTTCACAAAAACAAGCATGGAAGGACAACAAAAAGAAATGGTTCCAAAAGCGCCTGGAACCGAAGGGCTTCCTAGCCCAAATACAGAAGGACCGCAGGCTGAGGCTAGCAGGCCGGATGCCGCGGGTAAGGGATTTCCGGAGGTCTCGGGGGTAACCCCGATGACTGAGGGAAAGAAAACAAAGAGGAAAAAGCCCTCGGGTACGGAGAGAAAGAGGAGGGCGTTAGCTAGGAGGGAGGAGGCGGTGGCACCGCTGACACCCTCTAAGAGAGCGCACTCCGACAGCTCAACTCCGAGGGAGGTAAAGAAGGGCTCGGGTACTGGGCAGAGGGCGTATAGCAGAGCGGTCGCCACCGAACTAAAGGTGGCTATCGTTCCTACGCTGTATCCTGACGCTCGGTTGAGCGAAGAGGAAGCCCACGGGGTCCTCGACCGCATCGACGGGGAGATCACCGACGCACCGGACGATGCCTATTTTCCCAAGTTTTGGGAAAATTGGCAGCAGAGGGGCGCGTTGATACTCAACTGCCAGGCGAAAGAGGATAAGGCGTGGCTTCTGGAGAAGGTAGAGAAGTGGAAGGGCGAGGGACTCCAGGTCAAGGCAGTTGGCATGGGGGACCTCGCGAAGATGACTAGGGCCTTGGTCTACTGCCCGGGATCGAAAGATCCCGCGGTGTTGATCAAGAACCTTGGCCGTCAAAACCCGACTCTCAAGGCCTAAACCTGTGTGGTGACCAGCTCCAACAAGGTCACCAAAGGGGTGGAGGCCGGGAGAAGGGAAGAGACGGTGGTGAAGGTCCTCCTGGAAGGGTCTGAGGTCGAGGCGCTGAAAGCGTTGGACTGGCGACCCTTCCTAGGAGCGGGCAGGGCTCATGTCGTCTCCCTGAAGACGAAGGAGGGGGAGGCCATGGAAAAGGACGATGCCATGCAGGTGGACACCGACATGGCACCGGGGGAAGGGGCGGGAGCCACAGAGGGGGGTCCTCCTGATGGTAAGTAGGGGGACGGGACCGGGCGCGGACGCGATCACGGGGGCTGGCTCCGTAGCAGCAACCAAAATTGCGTTCGCGCAGATCAACTTACACCACTGCAAAAGTGCCACGGCGGTTCTAGCCAGGCACATGGCAGAGGTGGACACAGGTATCTGCCTAATCCAAGAACCTTGGATTCACGGGGGAAGGATAGCAGGTCTAAATGGCTGTGGAACCCGGATCAGTGGTACAATGAACTCGGTGAGGGCGTGTATCATTGTGAAGGGACTACAGGTAGAAACGGTGCCGAAGCACTGCACAAGGGATCTGGCCACGGCTAGAGTAAAGTATATGGATGAGGGGGATCAGGAGAGACCTACTCGTGGCAGCAGCGTATTTCCCCTACGAGGGGGAATGCCCGCCGATGGAAGTAGAGAATTTGATAAGGGAGTGTGAGAGGAACGGAACCGAGCTGGTAATGGGGTGCGACGCGAATGCGCACCACACGGCTTGGGGAAGTTCCGATATCAACACGAGGGAGGAAAGGCTGCTAGGGTTTCTGGCGTCCACGAATTTGGATGTAATGAATGTAGGCAACAAGCCGACGTTTGAGAACTCGATAAGAGAGGAGGTTATTGACATCACTCTGGCATCGAGATCTCTGTGGGCAAGAATAGAGGGTTTCGGATAGGGTCACAATGTCGGATCACAATCAAATCGTGTTCCACATTGGTGGTAAAAGCACATTGGTAATCTATGAGAGAAATCCCAGGAAGACCAACTGGCAAGGATACAGGGAGAGCCTAGGAGCAAGAATAGGTGCCTTCCCGAGATCTTATGGGTCGGTGGAGGACATCGAGCACTGCTGCGAGGTTCTCACAGAGATTATCGTGAGCTCGTACGAGGAAAACTGCGAACTCAGGAGGAAGGTTAAACCCAAGGGAGCCCCCTGGTGGAATAAGTCGCTGGGGAAGCTGCGCAAGGGCGTAACAAGGCTCCGCAATAGATCTAAACGAACTAGGGCGGAGGCGGATATGCAGAGGTTTAGGGAAGCGCGCAGGAACTATAAGAGGGCCATTGAGGAGGCCAGGACTATGGGGTGGAGGAGGGCCTGCAGCGGGTGATCAGAACTTAGGGATACGGCCAGACTGTGCAGGGTCCTCCAACACCCCAAGGGAAACCTGGCTGACACAATAAGAGTAGGGGCGGACTGGGCGGGGGGTGCGGAAGAAGCTCTCTCTGAGCTACTCAGGAAGCACTTCCCAGACCACCGGGAATGGGAGAAGGAGGAAAGTATTGGACATAGGCCAAGGGGATGTGACTGGCGTATTGCCAGGAAGATCACCGGCAGGGAAAGGATAAAGTGGGCCCTAGACTCCTTCGAGCCCTACAAGGCGGCAGGACTGGTCGGAGTCTTCCCAGCTCTTTTACAGCAGGGGGAGACAATGATCGGGACTGCCTTGGAGAAGCTTTTCAGGGCCTGTCTGGCTTTTGGGTACACGCCCAAGAAATGGAGGAGGGCGAAGGTGGTGTTCATCCCTAAACCGGGGAAGGTGCAACACTCAGCCGCAGGCGATTATAAAAAAATTAGCCTGACAACGTTTCTGTTAAAAGCGCTGGAAAGGCTGGTAGATAGGTATATCAAGGAAGAAAGCCTGGTGACGACACCTCTACATAGTGGGCAGCACGCGTACCAAGCGGGGAAATCGATAGACACGGCACTAGCTGAGGCCGTCTATCGAATAGAGAAGGGTATGGAAAGGAAGGGTTTTGTGCTAGCGGCCTTCCTGGATGTGGAAGGGGCATTCAACCACACAACCAGGGAAGCCATAGCGGAGGGATTGGAAAGGCACGGCGTCCCCCGGACGGTGCATAACTGGATCTGGGGCATGCTGAGTAGTAGGGTCATTGAAGCGCATTGGGGCGCGAGCACCAGGAGGTGCAGGGTGGGGAGAGGCTGCCCTCAAGGGGGAGTGCTCTCTCCCACCCTGTGGTGCCTGGTGGTGAACGGGCTGCTAAGGAAGTTGGAGGATGCGGGCATATATGCACAAGCGGATGCTGATGACATCTTGATCTTGGATAGGGGTGACGACGTGAACGTGGTGACGGGAGTCATGCAGTACGCGTTGAGCCTCGTGGAGGAGTGGTGTGAAACGGTGAGGTTAGGTGTGAACCCCAGGAAGGTGGAAGTCATGCTGTGTACAACGAGGTACAAGGCCAAGGCGGTAGAGGGGCTTGCCTTGAATGGCATTCCACTGAAACTGTCAAAGGAGGTCAAATACCTGGGCATCACGATTGACTCGAAACTCAACTGGGGCAAGCACATAAGGAGCAAATGTAGTAAGGCGGTGAGTACCTTCTGGCTTTGCAGGAGGGCAATAGGAACACACTGGGGACTAGGACCGACCCAGGTAAGATGGATCTACGAATCCATCATAAAACCAAGGCTGGCGCACGGGGCCATAGTATGGGCGCACAAATGCGAACAAAAGGGGCATGTAGAGGAGTTTGATCGGATCCAAGGGCTGGTGATGAGAGGAATGGCGGGCTCTATGAGGACGACCCCGAGGGTTGCCCTGGAGCTTCTGCTAGGACTCCCACCGCTGGACAAGGATATCAGGGCCGGGGCCTTTAAGACATGTACCAGACTCGCTGGGACCAGGTCTTGTGACAGGTTCAGGGACGAGGAGGTAATGGCAAGGGTCACGGAGGGCGAGAAGTGGGAGGAATTTGATAGGATGGGGGGGAGATTACTCTTCGCCAAATCATATAAGGTCCATTTACCGCAGAGAACGGAATGGGCAGGGGGCATACACGAACTACTTAAGGTGGGTGAGGTGCGGTTCACGGACGGGTCAAAGACGGATCAGGGAGTTGGAGCGGGAGCGTGGAAGAAAGGTGGCACCGAGAAATTGGTTTGCAGCCTGGATTCATACGCGACCGTATTCCAAGCGGAAATTAGGGCCATTAGGGAATGTGCCGATTGGATAAGGGACAAGGGAACCAACCATGGGTTGATTACTATATGCTCTGACAGTAAGGCGGCACTTCTGGCACTGAATGCAATCCGCATCGACTCGAGAGAGGTGATGAGGTGCAGACAGTCACTGGAGGAGCTGGCGAGAGGGAAAGAGGTTAGGCTAGTCTGGATGCCGGGGCACTCGGGCATCATCGGCAATGAAAAAGTAGACCGACTGGCGGGCAGGGGCTCCAGCCTGGTAAGGGCTAAATCCTGCAGGGTGGCGGTACCTGACTGCGTGGTCGATGGAGCGGTAAAACGCTGGCTCCAGAAGGAGCTGCTTAGGAAATGGAGGGAGGCACCTGGAATCAGGCAGGCAAAACGTCTGCTCGGTGTCGATCCACCTAAAGAATGGCTGAGTACCTTAGGGAAATTCAACAGGACTAGACATAGGGTGGTGGTGGGATTTTTGACGGGTCATTGGCGGGTGGGTTACCACCTGACTAAGATGAGGTTAAGATGGAATGCAGGTTGCAGGTGGTGCGGATCGAAGAAGGAGACCACGTTGCACCTCATGTGAAGGTGCCCGGCGTTCGTCGATACGAGGCACAGGGTGTGGGGGGTACCCTTCGCGGACCCAATTTTTATGAGGTCGCTGGAGCTCCGTTCGGTGCTTAGCATAATGAGGAGCATAGATAGTAGGCTGGGTTAGGTTGAGAGGGGCGTCCTAAGGGATGTTTGACAGTAAATGATGAAGGTACAGGAGGAACGGCATAATGGGCTTGACCTAAGTGCCAGAACCGGCACGTCCCCGGGCAGGGGCCGCCGGTATCACCTCCGGGAACTTACTGATACTGATATGGAGCACCAAGCGGATGTACACTATACTCTAGTTAGTGATACAGTAAATGTGTTGTTATTCTTATTCCATCGAAATGTATAACATGTTTTCAGGACGATTATTTATAATTAAATACGAGATTTAAATATTCTGTTATTAACTTATTAGGTATCATCCTCTTCATTAAAAAAAAGAATAATTTTCCATACAACAAATCTATCTCACATGTTTAAAAAATCAGGAACAATTTCTATCATGTAGAACACAATTTTTTTTATGGAAAAACTTGCCGTCCCGTCCTATCATGGATAATCAGTAAATTACAAAAGGTCAGTGTAATCAGCAATATTGTAATTATTTAATGCAGTCAACTAATCTTCCTATTATCCTATAATCGGTGCTATTCAAAATATTTCTTGAATTGTCTTGAATTAATTGTCAGAATTGCCTCAAATGGTAGTTGCAATTTTATTTCTTAATTTAGTGTACATTTAAAACTAAATTTAGAAACTGAAAAAATATTTTTCAGCTTCATTTATTTCCCAACTTTAGAAATAGAAATTAATTTCATAACATGTTTTCCTGTAATCTTTTGTTAATAATAACTAATTATTGTCAAACATATGTTCAAAAATTGAGTATTTGTATATATTTCAATTATCACGAAATTAAGTTTCAATTCTTAAAAAATTTAATAAGAATGTTAGTGAACACATAATGAATGAAATATCGGTTACTTAAGAATTTGCAACGATGTTTCGTTAACTGTGAATTACTTTGGTTAACCATGCGTAACTTGAAGATGATATCCATCGTTATGTATGATAGGACGGGACGGCAAGTTTTTCTATAAAAAAAATTGTGTTCTGCATGATAGAAATTGTTCCTGATTTTATAAACATGTGAGATAAATTTGTTGCATGGAAAATTATTCTTTTTTTTAATGAAGAGGATGATACCTGATAAGTTAATAACAGAATATTTAAATCTCATATTTAATTATAAATAATCGTCCTGAAAACATGTTATACATTTTGATGGAATAAGAATAACAACATATTTACTGCGTCACTAACTAGAGTATAGTGTACATCCGCTTGGTGCTTCCACAAGCAACAGAAAAAGGAAGTAATAAAAATTAATTAATTTTATAACTCTGATTTTTCATGAAGCGAAACAATCTTGTTTTATTACATTATAAATTCGGACAAACACATGATATTACCACCTATTATTAGCACCTTTATCGTGTCATAAAATTATTTAAGAACATCAATTTTTATGAAAATGATAACATGAATAAACTTATATTTTTGTATTATATGCATTATTTTATATAACATGTTTTGTGTTTCCTTAAATAAAAATAATAATTAATGCATTTACGAATCTTACCTAGTAGTGTACTTTGCAGTCATATATATACATATATACATATACATTGATATTCCTTCCCCCATTTAAACGCTCATTTATTTTTTTCAAAACTATTGCTTTTCATAAAGAAACTTGCCAATTTATATATTGATATCACAACTTTCTTTTTTTAAAAGTCAAATTGAAATTTATAAAATGGGTATATTATAGAGAATTGACCTAAAGGAAATGGTAGTCTGTCCAATAGACCCTTCGCGCAAAGATCTTTACGCATATAACATAATTATTTTTTAAACTAATTATAAATACCTTCTTAATCACTGTTTTATAAACACTATTGTTATCACTCTTTAGTAAAGGAAGTATTAATAAAGGTATACAATAAAGCCTCAATCATCTAATCTAAATCTTTAATTTGTATAATGAAATGACCGTCAGAATAAGATACTTAGGATTTTGGCTATATAAAGGTTATCGAGAGTTGAAAATGAAATTTAAATTTACATAATGAAATAGATATATAGAAAAAACACTTTCAGTTTTGATATATTATACATTACTATTCTAAGTGAAATTTTCATAATTATTATTATTTTTTTTTCTAATAGAAAAAATGGATATAATTCTGGATTTTCAAGGTTTCAAGGGCGTCAACTACGAATTCGTTTTCAAGGAATTGGCGTATATAGAAGCATGTGATATGGCAGCTGTACCGCACCTAGTAACTTTCCAGCCACCGAACTCTTGGGAAGAGTTACGGAATCAATCCAAGGCGACGAATTTATGGCTGAAATATTCACTACACGACTTAAATTGGAGCGGTGGTGATGCACCTTACGAAAAGTTAACGGATATTTTTACGAGTATAATAGAAGAGTATCCGATAAACAACTTAGTGATATGGGTCAAAGTCGAGCAGAAAAGGAAGTGGATACAACTATATTTTCCTCAGTCTGTTAGAGTAGAAAATTTGGAATCCTTGGGCTGCCCTTCGCTGAAAACTCCAGGCTTCTGCTCTCCTGCAGTCTGTGGAAATCATATGCCTGGTTGGAATAGAAATTGTACCGTGCAGAACATTTCTGCAATAACGCGATGGCTGTGGACGATTAGGCAAGGAATACATCACGATTTGTCCGCCTATGCACAGTATCCGTCAGATTCAGATTTCTACGAAGATTAACTAAAATGTAAGTATTTAATCCATATACACACCCACACTCTTTCTCTCTCGCACTCTCTTGCTAGCGGGCTCTCGCGCTTTCTCTCTCTCGCTCTCTCGTACTCTCTGGCTAGCGGGCTCTCTCTCTTGCTAGCGCTCTCTCTCGCTCTTTCTCTCTCGTTCTATCTCTCTCGCTCTATCCCTCTCGTTCTATCCCTCTCATTCTATCTCTCGCTCGTTCTATCCGTCTCTCTCTCTTGCATACACACCTCTCTGCGGGCTACATTTTTTCACTTGTAACGTTATAAACTCTTAATATAAACAAAATAATGTATAACATATTCAAATGTGCGCATTCGTAACGCACGCGTTTTCATAAAAACGATTACCTTATCGTAAGACACAAACTTTTTCCCGTTGCTGTATGTTCATCTATTACATTATTTTCACATTTAATGAATGTTTTTGGGCTTTTCTCACCTACTCTGTTTTGTTCGCTAGATCTTATAGAATATTCTCATCTACTTTTTTTACCGTCAATCTTTCCTAAAATTTTTGAATTTGGTCTAAAGTCTAAATTTACTACATTTATGAATTTATTAGAGAGAGATGGAAAAATAGAGTCTCTTCTGCTAGAGCTTAATTTGCTCTCTCTTAAAAAATGCTTTTTAAAATTTGTTTTTAAATAAAACTAAATAAAAATCAATCATGAGTATGGATGTATTGATTATAATTAATTGTTGATTGACTTTTATGTAAGTCAAATATCCTTGAAACTATTATATATTGAGTATATGACACCCGGGTGCGCTTTTCAAAGTATAAAATCTTGTTTAGTTTATTTTCATTATTATAAATGTTAAAACTGATTATATAGGGATACTCTATAGCATTTTTATAATATAGTACAACAAAATTTCGATGGATTATGCTAATATTTCACTGTTTTACCTAAATTTTTTGATGCGTGCAACAAGTCCTTTTGAATAAACTTGTGTTTTTTAATAAATGAGCTGTTATATTTATTTCTAACAGAGAAACCAACGCCTCTGACATTCTGGGGCTTTCACAAATTCTTTTATAATGAGTTAAACTATTTTTTCAAATTTTTGTGGCTTCGATATTGATGATTGATCAAGCTGAAAACTTGATTTTAAGGCTTAAAAGGTTTATACGTAGAAGCAAACATATATATATGACTTTGCTAATAGTTTCCTCTTAAACTAGAGAAAATTTGCTAAAAAAAATGTTCTATGTGTTTATCGTTAAAAATGTTTCCCTGAGGAGCTACAAATTAACGAAAATAGGCAAAAAATGCAAAAATTGTTTACTATGCCAATTTTGAGCTTCTGTAACTTAAATGAAAGTGATGGAAAAAATCTGAAAAAATTCAGGAGCACTCATAGACTAGTAAAGAATGTTTTAAAAATATTTTTGGCGAAAGTCAAAAAATGGCACGGTCGATTTGTCAGAGAATCACCCATATATATATATATATATGTATATATACACACACACACACACACACACACACGCACACACACAAACAACATTTCTCTTAGTTTTATGCAAAACATTTTATTCAGAAATCTGCAGAGATATTTTCGTACTCTATGTAGATGCACTAGTGTCTATAGGGATTCCTACTATAATCTCTACAGATTTTGTGAGAATCTTTGCAGAGAATTTTAAAAATCTTCAGCAAAAAAATGATGCACACATTCCTACAAAACTGTACGATTTCCTCGAAACGAAAAAATTTACGGGTTTCCCTGTATTCCACAAAAAATACTTTGTAAATCTATAAATTTTCTTATATACTTAAGATATTTTAATTTTCTATAGAAAGTTCTATAGATAATAGCTATTTTAAACGTTTGAATGTCCACTACTGCCAAATAATTTCGTCATAAATTTCTACATATCATGGTTTTCTACATAATTTTTTATGTGAAACATCTACAGGCGCGCCTCGAGGAGTGACACCGTAGTTGAAAAGAAAAGAAAATCCCGACCAAAAAAGTCCTAACATCTGGCAAAACGTTCTAACTCACCACTCCGCCTCAGCATAAAGCAAGCTTGTCGCGTGCCGAGTCCTCTCTTCCTAGCTGTGGCTGCTATAGTATAGCAGTAAAGCATACGAAATTAGGAAAATTCATAAATGCGACAGAGACAGGCTTTCCCTCCCTCAATCTTCTCTCATCTCCCACTCTGTCTTATGCTTACCTTCGAGATTCGGCCGATGATAAAAAGAGTCAGGCCCTTCTATAGTCAATGCAAAAAAGGACACGGACAGAGAGTGAGAAACGAGAGAATATTGAGGGAGAGAAAGTCTGTCTCTGTCGCTCTTATGCATTTTTCTATGATACGTGCGTACGTCGCGTTTAGTGCTGCGTGAACAGTTGTAACCCGTACCGAGTAGCAATTTACCCGACGGATTCGAAAGAATTCAATTATTATCACAAAATTTTTAAGCTACGTAGCGCTATGCAATATCAATTACTATTCATATATTAGTTTAAACTCAGATTTTCCTAAGTACAAAAAGTTACGCGCGTCTAACTATAAAACGATCAAGTGCGTCAAATATTCTAATACTTCCTTGAATATTGTTCAAACATTTATTTCTTATTGCTCAAATTTTTATTTTTTTTTTCATTTTCTTCATTTACGATAAACTTCTTTGAATCACTATCGAATTCGATGTTTCACATTGGTCAGCTATCCCGAGACAGCTCACTTTTTTTTTATTGCCTGTAGATAAATTTATAAATTTATAGGGCAGAACAATATCGAATCTTAATAATTTTCTGCAGGAAAATATAAAATGTCAGTCACATAGCTCTGTACAGACCTGTACTGAAAATTATTCTGTGATAAAAAAATTTTCGGATTCTCGTGCATAAATATCATTTAAAAATGAAAGCATATTTTTCTAAAAAATAAGTATAATAACCAATAAATAATTTCACCCAGAAACATTTGTGTCTTGTTTCTTTGCTCAGAATCTTGCAGAGTTTCTTACACATATTTTGACAGAAGTTTGTGTAAGACAAAATTTGCATATGTCACGTCCGCGAGCTATGAGCTCGGGACGGGTCTGGTGTCTTGTACGGTGCACTAAAGCACAACGTCTGCAACGAACGTCGCAGCGGAGTCGCGCACCAAAAATGCATGTGATGCACTTTTGGGACAGACAGGCGAGCCTATGAGCTAAAGATCGGTGACTCGCGTAGTCAGTCCCTGCAGCACGAAGAACTGCAGAAGTAGAGATCGACACTTCAGCTACGCGCACTGCCTTCGTCAACGTGGAATTTTTTGTCTGTCGTCGCCACTTTTCGACAGAGGAAAAACCACGATTGTACGGCCGCTCCATCCAATAGCACTTCCATAAGCAACGTGCATCGGGAAAGCATACAATATCATAGCGCATATTCTTGGAGACGCGATCTTTGAGGCCCGTGGAAATAAGAACGCTAGGGCTCAATAAATCATCAAGCACTGAGAGGCCTAACCATCCAACTGTGCCTGGGCACTTACAATAACACAGACTCGGTCAACAGGAGACGGATTCATCTTCCGCATCAAAACTAATCTGAGCCAAGCAGTTGTCATTATGCGTATACAGTCGCCAGGCCAGCTCCAGACAGCACACCTAGCCGAGCAGCTAAAAGCAGCACACTCGCAGCAACAATGGCTACAGTCGTCACCATCGTACTCTATAAGTTGTGAGTCTCTACCATTGTTAATCGTAGCTTGGCTACAGCGTCGCGTATCTAATTCATCCATCCGCGTATCCGATAATCTGTCAGTGTAAAACCGAACATACGGTACATTTATCTCCGCCATGCGTCCACATGATTAACGCAGTTATCCTCAATGCTCTACGCAGACTTAGGCTCAAAGTCACCCTCCTTACACTTATTAAAGTACTTTATCCTGACACTGTCACTCACTGCGCATCATCGTCAGCACGGCGTCCTGCATTGTTATGTATAAAACGCATAGCTCCTGAGCACGATGCACGGTTACATTTCGAGAGACTATTAAAAATATTCGCGACAGAGAGCAAAAATGAAAGAAGCGAAAATTCATTCACCAAAAGTAAAGACAGAGGTTAGAATAGTAAAATTAGATAACACTCACTTGATCGAACCAATGTCCGAGACCGACTCGGCGGACGAGTTCTCGAACATTGAAGTACCGGATTGTGTGTTCGAGATACTAGAAAACTTACATAGGAACGCGGTTGCGGCAGAGATATTCTACGGTATGCTACGTAATCTGAGAATCGTATTCGGGGAAAAATGCGAAAGGGAGATAGTTCTCAGATTTTCTCAACATCTCCGAGGTCTTAAGGCTGATTGGGTCAGGGACCAGGTTACGAAAAACTAAGTTCAGTCGATTGATAGGGACTAAACAAATTAAGCAAATTGTGTTCCAAAAACCTACCCAGAAATATACAGAAATATACAAATGTTCTTCACAAATTTATACACGGTATTTATACCTAGTATTCTATATAAATCCATGTACATTTCCGTGCAGATATTCCAATAAACTTATCTGCAGATAACTCTGCACATATAATTATATAATTCTCTACGTAATCCTCTGTATAATTCACTACAAAATTTTCTACACGTTTCGTCCATAAGGGAACGCCTAAACAAAGTTCATTGTCTTCAAACGTGAATAATTTTTGACCAGTGCATACGATCCAGACGAATTTATACTCGAACAAAAGGTTTTTTAGCGTACTTTATATCTATCTATGTAAAAAATTGCGGAATATTACAATACAATATACAATACAGTATTTTTGATAAAAAGAGGAAAAATTGTGTTATTTTTTTCGGTTCTTAGCTTGTACCTATTTATTGGCGTGGGGTTTTGACTAAGCACATAATATTTTATAGTTTGATATGATCTACGAAACGAAACCAGCATGGTCCGATTGGTATTCCCTCAAATATAAAATAGTTCAACTTTTGTTCTAGTTAACTAGACTTTTTCGAGGATTCACTCACATACATGGTGCCCAAGCGTAACCATTATAATATTTTCAAATTAAAATTTATGTATATTATACGTTTAGTAAAAAATATTTTAATTTGTGCAAATAACGATAATTTTAGGCATAATTTATATTGATTTTATAATAATTTAATTAACGGAGCAAGAAAGTTAAGACGAAATACTTTTAATAAAAATTAAGTATTGCAATAGCTGTTTTCGTTGCCGAGAAAATGAATTTGCAACTGTAAGGTTCATAAAATCCTGTCCGTCACCGAACTCATTGCCGCACTGACACTTCCCCCACCACCGCGCAGCTCAGCCGGAGCTCATCAGCGTTTTAGCCAAACTAACGCATCTCTCTCTCTCCCTCCCTCTCTCTCTCTCTCTCTCTCTCTCTCTCTCTCTCTCTCTCTCTCTCTCTCTCTCTCTCCTCTCTCTCTCTCTCTCTCTCTCTCTCTCTCTCTCTGTCTCCCGCGTTCACACTATGTCACGTGTGTGTGACCGCGCGCTCTGCACTCTCGGCTTCCTGCTGCTCTCCCGAACACCGGCAGGTTACGCAGGTGTGATTAGCTACGTCACATCCCGCACTTTGCACGCGGTTTAGCAGAGGTGCATTTTCCGCGAGCTCCACCGGCGCTGACTCCGCTACAGGAGCTGTCAACTCGCCCAAGGAGCTCGTCAGCTGCAATAACAATTTTCACGACGCAGCAATATTTATTGCTACGTCGCAAAGTATTTAATATTATTAATATTCAAAGCTTAAACCCTACTACAAAATCTCATCTAGCTGATTTTTACTGATTTTTTGTTCATTATATATTTAAGACCATTCTTAATTAATTCATGACTATTTTTGAAAAATTCAAACTCAGAAAATTTAACAAAATTTGAATTTAAATTTTTCATGAATTCCGGGCTTAGATGGTTCAATTTTTTAAAATTTTTTGGGTTCAAATTTTTCAAAAATAGTCATCAATTGAATAAGAATAATCGTGAAATATATAATAAACGAAAAATTAGTAAAAATCAGTTAAATGAGATTTTGGCATGAGATCTCATGTGAGATATATCACCCCAGGTATCATCTGAAATCTCACCTGAGATTTTGTAATAAGGAATCGTCGATTGAAAAACAATCGTTATCTCGGCTCCTATTGGTACAATCGTAAAAACAATTGTTGGATATAGTTTCTCATATATACATTTTATGTGTGATCGTTACACGAGTGTGAAAAGGCATGCGAGCGACCCCTGTGAGACGCAAGTTGACTCGAATACCCCGTCAGTTCTGTTCCCCCTCTCTATGTCCGGGCCCTCACCTTGTGTAACCCATACTGTTCATTCGTCGTTGGTCTCTCGTTGACAGAGCACACGTATAATTCTACGTCTCAATAAAAGCTAATATTTCTATTGATTAATCGCGACTACTTCATTAAGTATCCCAGTACTGCTATCAACAGGTTATGGGCCCAGGTCTACGCGTTGTTTCTTTTTGAAGATTAGTCGTGATTGTGCGGGCGAAAGAACACTTTAGTGCAAAATGGCTGGAGAGATATCCGTGCGTCACATGGAGAAATTTGATGGGAAGAATTTCGCGGCATGGAAGTTCCAGATCAATGCAGTGTTAATCGCGCACGACTTAATAGGGATAGTGAATGGAGAGAAACCGAAGCCGAACGACAATGAGGCTGCGAAAGCGTGGAAGAAAGAAGACGCAAAAGCGATGTATGTGATATCGTCGTCCTTGGACTCTGCTCAGATCAACTGTGTTTTATCATGTGTGAGTGCCAAAGAAATGTGGGATAAATTGAGCACGATCCACGAACAGAAAACAGCAACACACAAATTAATGATGATGCAACGTTTTCATGAGTACAAAATGGACTCGTCCGATAGCGTCGCTCAGCACGTGGCCAAAGTTCAGAATCTGGCAGTGCAGTTGATGGATCTAGGAGAAAATCTTCCGAATATAGTGATTATGTTGAAGATTCTTACCAGCTTGCCAGCAAAATATCGCCATTTACGTACTGCATGGAGTAGCGTGGCGACAGAAAAACAAACTGTTGATCATCTACTAGAAAGGCTCATTGAGGAAGAAAGCCTGCTACGGACGGATGAAGAAGCAGAGGCTGTAGCGTTAGCGGCTGTTACAAGGTACAAAGGACGTGGTGAAAAATCTGCGAAGGACAAAAAGTATAGGGGAGAGCACAGTGATAAGAAAAATGTCAAGTGCTTCAAATGTCACAATAAGGGGCATTATGCTAGAAATTGTCCTAGTAAGAAGAACAAGCAAGACGCTAGCCAAGAAAAAGAAAATTCTCAGAACGTTGCCTTTGTGGCTGAGAAAAAGGTGAATTCCGAGAATGGGCTTGCTCGAGCTGTTTCTTCTTGGAAGCCAAGCGGAGAGCAGGAAAGGAAGCTTCTAGAGTCGGATACAGGTGAAGTCTGGTTTATCGACAGCGGAGCATCGGCCCACGTGACTCATAGGAGGGATTGGTTTGCAGAATACCAGCCTAGATCAGATGGCAGCAGTATAGTCCTAGGTGATAATGGTGAGTGTCGTGTTTTTGGCGAAGGTACGATTCTGATAAACAGACTTCTTGAAGGAAAATGGATTGAATCTCGAATCGAGAATGTGCTTCACGTGCCAGGACTGAAGAAGAATCTACTATCAGTCGGTCAATGTACGGCTCAAGGTTTCGTTTTTGCATTCGAGAAAAACTATGTTGAGCTAATGGCACAAGAGAAGGTCGTTGCGATCGGTGTAAAACAGCCTAATTGTATTTACAGAATGTTCTTTGAAGTGATTGAACCAGACAAAATCGAGATAAATTTAAGTGCGACAAGTGCAAAGGTTTGGCATGATCGACTTGCTCATCTCAATGTGCATGCTCTTAAACAGCTGACGTCTGCTAATATGGTCGAAGGTGTGAGAATCAAGAAAAATGAAGACTTCTTTTGCGAGCCATGCAAACTCGGTAAATCGCATAAATTACCGTTTAAGCAGAAGGTTAATCGATCAACCGAACCTGGTCAATTTTTCCACAGTGATGTATGCGGACCAATGCCTGTAGAATCTTTGAATGGTTCGAGGTACTACTTACTGTTCAAGGACGACAGTACTGGTTACAGATATGTATATTTCCTCAAACACAAAGCAGACGTTCCGGACAAATTTATGGAGTTCGAAAAACGAGTGAAGAATTTTTTCGGACAGAGCATGAAGGTTCTGCGTACGGATAACGGACGTGAGTACGTCAATGATCGTATGAGTCAGTACTTGAAGCAGTGTGGGATAGCTCACCAGTGCACAGCTCCTTACACGCCAGAACAAAATGGCAAGGCAGAACGTGACAATAGGACGATAGTCGAAGCCACACGAACCATGCTTAATGCTAGAGATATGCCAGGTTACTTATGGGCTGAAGCAGTTAATACTGCTGTTTATTTGTTAAACAGAACTACTATGAGTCCCAGTCACGAAAACAAGACGGCTTATGAAGTGTGGATGAAGAAGAAACCTAACCTGGAGCACGTAAAGACTTTTGGGTGTACTGCCTATATGAATACACCAAAACAGACGATCAAAAAGCTAGACGACAAATCAGTAGCTATGGTCATGGTCGGCTATCAGGATGACTCATCGAACTACCGGCTATTCGATCCCAAAAGGAAGAAAGTGTACGTATCCAGGCATGTCACGTTCAAGGAGCAGGATACAAGCAGAGTATACAACGAAACGACTGCCTCTGAAGATTGCTATGATGATTGGTTCTCCAGCAGCTGTCCAGCTGAGCATGATGACGCATCAAACCATCAGGAGGAGATTGAATCCGCTGCTGAGGACGATGAAGGTCGTGGAGCTGCTGCTGATGTCGAACCAAACAGACGCGATCAAGTCGAAGCTTTATCTCCTATGCGCTTGAGAGACAGGTCAAAAATCAAGGCACCCAATAAATTTGCTATTAATGTTGCTATTTTCAGGCCTCCTATGACTTATGAGGAAGCACTGGAAGGACCAGATGCTAAAAACTGGCGGAAGGCGATTGACAGAGAACTTAAGCAGCACGATAAGAATCAAACGTGGGAGATCGTGCCAAGACGCCCAGAGATGAGAACGATCGATTCAAAATGGGTCTTCAAGATAAATCCTGGAGCCGAGAATCAAGAAAACAACTATAAAGCACGATTATGTGCTAGAGGATTTTTGCAGATTGAGGGCTTGGATTATACCGAGACGTTCGCACCTGTCGTCAGATATGACTCACTGCGATGCATTTTACCTCGTTTTTCTAAGTTTAAAATTGGCCGAGATAAAAAACTAGAAATGCGCATTTGTTATAAATTGTGTTAAATATTAATTCGAAGAAAAATCGTTTTCAACGTTTGTTAGGTACGTCATGGGCCGCATACCAACTGTCAATATGTGTATGCATGTAGAAGTATGCGGAGGTATGTGGATGTATGAAGGGGGGGATGGGATGCGTAGGACGGTGAGAGTATCTTGGGGCGATACTTCTGTTGCTTGGGTTTGTACGTATAGGTTTATAGTACTGTCTGTGGCTGCCAGTGGTATGCGTAGCGCTCGGGCTCTTAGCGTGGACTGACGCGCAGGGGGAAGCGGGGCGGGCTCGACGCTTGAGCTGCTCTCGCCGAGAGGTGCTGCTGCTGTGCGGGCAGTGTCCCCACACTACTCCCCTCGAAATTTTTTCTTTTTTGATTTGAAGAAAAAACCGGGAAATTGTGTGGTTACTGTGATTTTAATTAGTGAACCGTGTGGTTTGCTTCTGACTCCATGCTTTGATTGAACTGAAATAAGGAATGTGATATTTTGCTTCTGACTCCATGCTTTGATTGAATTGAAATAAGGAATGTGATACTGTATTTTTTTCTGACTCCATGATTTGAACTTGCATCCATCTGAGTTCGTTAAGAGAGGCTTCTGACTAAGGATGATTCTAAGGTTGCTGCGCGTTAATATGAAAAGAATTACATAGTTTGTGTGAAACACTGGCAGTGAGTTACATGACATTTTACAAAGAGTTGTAGTTTATAAGTTTTGGTAGATACTTAATACATCGTTGTTTTAACAGACGTGAATTGTTGTTGATATAAAAAATGTTCAGGCTTGCGGCTTATGCTATAAGTAGCGTTGCGTATAAAAAATATTGTTCTTACTCTACTTTTACACTAATAGACTCTGCTGGGAATAACAATGATTATTAAAATATGCGACTTACACTATAAGTAACGTTGAGTATAAAAAAATATTGTTCTTACTAAACTTTTACACTAATAGATTCTGCTGTAAATAACAATAAGTATTAAAATATGAGAGTAGTAGGGGCTGGGCGGCTACTGCCCCAGGCGGGTTCTGCGCCACCGTTTACCGACCATGGGTAAAAGATTCCTACATTACCAGCCAATAGGTAAAACACGATTCCTGCAATACCCCCTGTTTTATCGGCTGACCCACTCCCAGCGCCCCACTGACCCTATTGCAGACCCCAGCGAGCTGTCCAACCGTCCCGCCCACTCCCTGTTTGCAACGAGCTACCCTGTTTTATTGACCAGGCGAGCTGTCCCCAAAACTGTTCCCAAGCAGACTATCGAGGAAGGATAATAATGCAGTCAACAGTTTTTTTTATTATTAAAATTGCTTCTATCGCTCGACTGGTTGTGTAGGAGAAATGAATAGATGCATCTCTTCGAGCCAAAGTTTCTTTTATTATGCCAACGTTTCGACCGATTGTCGGTCCTCTTCAGGGCTATATAAATTTTTACAAATAATAGAATTTAAAATAACAATTTTCTTAAATAATAGAATTTAAAATAACAATTTTTACACTTAATAAAATTTAAATTAACAATTTACCTTAAAAAATAGAAACTTCTAAATATAAAATTACTAATCCAGCATGACGACCATGTAGCTGTCGTCCCTAATGAAACAAAATTATACTAATGAATAAAATTAATAAATAATATAATTTACAAGTTACAAAGCCTCTCTTACATGTGGCAACGACTCGGAGTTTTTTTGCAGAGCAACCGGTGCCACTAGGTGGTAATGCGACACCGGAGGAGATCAAACAACGACTGGCTTCCCCGAAATTTATAATCGCTTATATACCCCTCAGGACTATACGCATACATATATAATAATTTTAAACGGAATAACGAAGACCCCAACGCAATAGCACGGCATACTAGGCTCACATACGAAACGAAGAAGTGGCACTAATGCTATGCCAGGCAGTAAGTCCAAGAGTCTGCGCCGCGAGTTCAAACGCCCCTTCCATAACCGCATCGGATGCCAATACAGTATGGCCGGAGCGTCGCCTAGTAACTCGGACTCTCCGACCTCCCACTGGGATGTGCCGCTCCGTCTCGCCAGCCAATCACTATATATTCATGTTGGCTATACGCAAGAGAGCACGGAGCGGTGTGCCACCTCCTCTGTTCCAATGCTCCCCGCATCTCCTGCCATCATCGTTCGGCCTCCAAACCCTGTTAACTAAAAAAATTCGCGCACGAGAGCTTAAATTGAAAACAAACGAACGGGAGAGCACGCGATCGGGAAACACGCGGGGGTGTTTAACTGCACTTTGGGTGCGTACTGCGCACTGCGCAATCGGAAAAAAATGCGGAACCGGACAGAAGAATTACGATGCTATTTGCCTTTAAGCCACGAAGTACATATCAATAAAATCTAATTAAATTCTTACCTTGCGTCTTGTAGAGTCGGGCTGCTGGGCTAGATGATCAATTGAGTAGGTGAATGCCAAAGGACTTAGTGCAAAGCGATGGCGTTATCTAGGCGTGCTTGGCCGCTCATGATAATCCGATTGATGGGGATGAACACTGCGTTTAGCGATTGTTGAGGAAGAGATTGCTAGGTTTTTACTAAATTTGCTCTGGTTTCAAATGAACTATTTATTTTATCAAAGATTGAGAAACAAAACTAATGCCACGCAGGCTTCTATTGAGAAAGGTACAAAAATGGAAACTAAGAAAATTCTAATATTGGAGGAAACGTGCACTCGGCTCGGTGGCTCAAGATGCTCTGCCGGAGGGCGTGCAATTATGCATGGGAGAGAGCACGTCACTTTCTCTCCCACTAATTGTTCTTACCTCTCCCCTCTCTTCGCTTCATTAGCTACTTCGCTCTCTCTCGCACTCGTGAACTTCGGGTAAAGTCCGGCGGTGCATGGGAGGGCGAAGCGCTTGGTCAGCGTTTCTAGGGCTGGAGGAGAATTCAGCCTTCTGATTGTTGTTATGCCCAAATTGTTAGTTAAAGACTTAAATGCTAATTTAGATTTATTATTAGTACTTAAAGCTAAAGGACGCTTGGGTCAATGCAATAAATGATTTATGTTAATTATGACTGTAATGTATATCTTAATGTATTTACTGCGTCGTGTTCTTCTTCTATGTACTTGACTTTAATTTTTTTAAAGTCGGTGCCCCGTCGACGCCTTCTTCCGTGAGGTTATCCTCATTGATTGCCCTTGTGCATAGAGCTAATTGTCCAATCGCTGTAATTTCTTGTTCTTCTAAGTTATGTTCGTATGTGGCTTTGCATACCTTTAAACGAATAGTTGCATACGAAATTTGCATACGAAATGTTGTATGTATGCATTTTGGTCTATTTCTTGCAGTAATTCTGCTGCTCTTTGTAGAGAGCCATTGTGCAAAATTTTAATTGTATTTGCATCAGGGTTGTCAAATTGTTTAATATACAAATCCTGATATTCTATTTGTAGGTTAATTGCAGGTATTGCTGCAGCTTCTCCTTCTTCTTGCATTGCTTCTGCATTTTCTTGTGCTGCAGTTGTTTCTGCACTTTCTGTCTCCAGTGTAGCTGCTTCTGCGTTCTCGTTTGCTGTCTCCGGGAACATTATTGGGTTCCAATATGTTATGGCTTCTGCATTGTCTAAAACTATCAGTTTCACTGATATGGCCTTTGCATATGTTACGTCGATTTTTGCGACTTTTTTATTTTATGCAAAGTGACGTCGTGAACCTCTTCCAACTCTTCAAACGTCTTGATGTACGTGAGTACTGAGGTTACCGCCGTTTGTGGTTCGTAGGTAACCCTGATTTTCCTTGCATATCTTTCTTGAGTTTGGACATGCAGGACTCTTACTCCTCCTCTGTCCATCTGAAACAAAGTGAAAAGAAATATGGTGGTGTTAAATGGGGTCATGTATACTTTTTTAATTATAAACGAAATTTTTCGCTTCATGCATAGCGGGTTATTTAAGCTACTGGTTCGCATGGTTAGTTTTTTAAACATTTTGTGTGTGTATGTGTGTGCGTAATGTTTGTGATGTGTGTGAAAGTGATACGTTGGTAAACGTATTGTCATTATTCTTTGTCGGCATTTTCGTTTAAAATGTCAGATGCATATTCCACGATCCATTCCTCTTTTGTTTCTACTGGAATTTCATTGTTGTCTAACTTTTCTTTGCCTTCCTTTTCCTCTAATTCTTTGTCCCAATCTTCTTTTTCGATCTCGATGGGTGTGATGTCTAATTTTTTCCAATTATTTTCCATGTTTTCATTTCCCCAAGTGTCGTGGTTTGACTCTTTCTCTTGGTCGTTGTCAGATATTTCATTGCTTTTTCGTCTGCGGTTTTCATGTTGTTTTTGCCATTGATGTTTAGCATATTTGAATTTTCTGCATACTTTCTTTATTATTTTGTCTATGTTTTCTTTGTCGTGGAAAATGGTTTCAATTATGTATTTGTCTGGGACTTTCATGTCTCCTTCCCAGGACAGATGGTGGTAAACCATGCATGTCGTCATTTGTAGGTAATCGAGTAGTTCGTCTCTTGTTTCTTCATCATTTACGGAGAAATAAATTTTTCTTGCTGCATGGATGGTAGCCATGATGTTGTCATTGTCTGGTTCTTCATCTGAACTGCTTGAAATGTTGCTTTCTGCCTTTTTGGGTTTTTGCTTGGTGAGCTTATTTTTCTTTCCCACGGTGCATAGTGGTTGTCTATACTGCCATGGTACGTAGCGCATGGGCGTGGTATGAAATCTCATGAATCATGGTATGTCATTCTTGATATGAATATTGATGTCTTCAATTTTATAAGAACCATGAGCTATTGATATCCCAAGTGGTTCTCTTGGGTAATCCTTTTCTTCGTAACGAATTGGAATGTCAATGTTCAGACTAATAGTGTTCATTCTAGCTATTCTGCAATACAAATGTGTGTGTGTGCTTAATTTATTATTAGTGAGTGTAAATTTGTTTGTTAGTTACAGACAGTGGTGTGTGGGGTGCACACATTTATAAATAATATGTGTTTATTTACTGTCTGAAATGGGGTGTGTTTAAATGTTCAATAAGTCCATCTTTAAGTAATTCATCTCGTCTAGTAATGCATTTTCTAGTTCGGTCGACATGTCTTCAGTATTGCCTGCTGTTGCTTTTTTCTTGTTTTGTTCTAAATCTGACGTTGAGTCCTCGTTTGGAATTGCTGCTTCCTCTTGTTGTATTGCAATTGGTATTTTGGATTTTTGCAATTTTTCTTTCCATAAAGTTTGCTTGATGCAGGTTTTCTCGTGCAACTGGTAAATATCTATGTCGATGTGTTTATTGCATTTATCATGTCTCTTGGTGTATTTCTCTTTATTTGATTTTGATGGTTTTCTGGGTACTGAGTATACGGCGTATCTAGCATCGCAATCTAACAGCTCTTTCTGTGTGTTGTTCTTCGAAGTATTGCACATATCCATATGCAAGTTTTCCTTTTTTGTCTTTTATAGCCTGATAATATACTAATGGTCCATATTTTGCAAATGCTCTGAAGAATAGTTCATCTTTAACTGTGTCGGAGTGTTCCCAGGGTAATGTACAGAATAGTCTATGGTTGTCCATCGGAGCAGGTTGTTTGTTTACAATATACACTTCTGATTTCACTGGGCATGATTTTTTTATTTGAGTGTCATCTATTTCTTTATCCATTGGTATGTTTCGTCGTTTTGCTGCTTGCGAGTTCGTGGCTTTTTTGAATCTATTCTGTTTTATTAATGTTGCTCTTCTTTCGTATGCTTTGGTTGCATCCCTTTCCGCGTTGAATATCATGGTGATTTTCTTCGTTCCTGCTTCAAATTTATGCTGTTCATAGTACATTGTTACTGGTGTTGCTATGTACTCGAATTCTCTTAGTATAGCATACATGGGTATATCATTGTCACAGAAAATGGTGATTGATTTCCGCTGCTTCGTGGCCATGTCGTTATTTTTCTAAAAACGAAAATCGTTATTTTAGTTGACTTCCGCTTGCTGTAGTGGTAGATCTAAAGTCATCTGTGGTGTTTGTACGTCTCGTCGTGTGTTATGTTTGGCTTTCGCGCCTTCTCCTATTGTTATATTCTGTAGTTCTGTAATGTCGATATTTTTTGTGTTGTGTTTGTGTATTTTGTGTGTTTGATTTTGTGTGCGCAAAGTCAATTTTTTGAATATTTTTGTTTTTATTATTATGTAAGTTATTATAATGAAAATTATTAATTGAGTAGTTATTCCTCCATAAACTAGGGTGTTAGTTTTGAAGTCTTTGCGTTTGTGATCGCCTATTTGATTTAATTCTTTTAGAATTTCGCTTAGGGGTCTTTCTTGATTGTGGTTTATTGAGGGGTTATTATTATTAATTTTTAATATGTGGGTCTCTGGGTATGTCTCAATGTTATGTGATAACAATGGGTAATTTTCTGTTAATTTCAGACTTATGTTTGGTGAATATATGTACATCAAATTTGTTTGTTTTGTGCTTTCACCTGCTAGAACTGTGGTTGCAGTTTTAGCTATGCATTTTGGTGATATTCTTAATATTCCTGCTTCTTTAAGTATTATTTTGTATTCGGTATTTTCTTTGCAAATGAGGGTCATTGGAGTTTAATATATTGTGAAGTATATCCAAGATTTGTCTTGCTCCAAATAGTTCCATTGTTTTTGGGTCAAAGGGTTGATTCTAATGTCGCAATGTTTGATGGTGTCAATGGTTGGGTTTAATAATAAAGTTATCTCGCAATCTATCGATTCAGGAGTATTGTATTGTGGACCAAGAATCGGGCAGATTTGCGCATAATGGGTGGTGACACATTTATTTAATCTGTTTTCATTAAATTTTGTGTATTTTGTCTGATCTGTTGTTGTGGCAATGTGAGTGTGTGCTTCTTTAATTAGTGTCTTTTCGAAACTTTCTAAGATAACTTGGTGGTTTTTTGTTATCTTGTACAGTTCTTCGAACTTTGTTCCTACTATATGTGTGTTTTGGTCTACTAAGTGTATTATTTGTTTTTGATCTTTGAACAATTGGTCAATGTTCTGGTTGACATTGTTAATGCCATCCTCTGTTGCTAGACCAAATAGTGATTTGCTTATGGATCCTATAAAACCAAGGGGTACCATTCTTTTCGTCCTGATGCTCGAAGGGTGTTTCGAGTTAGGATATTCTATATGACCTAAGGTGGTGATGGTTTCGTTAATTGCTTTTCTTAACTCTGCCAGACTTTGTTGTTTGATCTCTGGCAGATCAGTGCCTAGAGCATTTCTGCATTTATACTCTTCTATTACTGTAATGCATTTGTTGTATACTTCAACGTGAGATTGGGATAGGTTATGTATATCTAAGAATTGGTCAACGTCAATGACTATATTGACTTTCCAATCCGTTCTAATTATTTTTACTGTATTTATTTTTTCATAATAAATGCCAGGGTTTGGCGATAATGATTCCATTGAATGTAATTTTTCTGCAATCAGGCCTGGTAGGCTGATGATGACGAAGATGAATTGAACTGAGCGCTGATTCATCTGTAACACAAATGAAAGCTAATCAGAATTTTCTGATTCTGACTCATCAGTTTTTGTGTGTACATCTTTGAGTTTATCAATGTGTTTCCTAATTCTTTTGCCATTGGGGTATTTTAAAATGACATTTTTTCTACCAACAAATTCGACGATTTTTAGTGGTTTGTTTCTGTATGCATCGAATTTGCTTGTTCTAGGCTCATTTATTAGACGTGCGTAACCGCCTATTCTGCCTTTGAACTTATTTTCCTGTCATATCTTTGTTTCGACTTTATTTAGTTTTTTATTTGTCTTTCGCCTGCCAATACTTTCATCTCATCTAGACGAAGTATTAGATCTCTGATGTACACATTTTATGTGCGAAGTTTTTCATCAGATGGTATTTTGATTGGAAAACGTGCAGTTTTTCCGTATACTAATTCAAACGGTGTGAAATTTGTTGTAGCGTGAACACTTGTGTTATACGTGAAGGTGGCAAATGGTGCTAATTTGTCCCAATCATCGTATTTCTCTGAGTATATTCTTATGAATTCTACTAGTGGTGCATGGCTTCTTTCTAATGAACCATTTGTTTGCGGTCGATAACCTGATGTTGTTAATCTGTTTATTTTAAAAATTTGCAACATTGTTTCTACTATACTTGAGAGAAAACTCGTTCCTCTGTCTCAGAGTATTGCTCTTGGTGCTCCAAATTGACAAATCAAACGCTTGACCAGTGCATCTGCGATGGTGGTTGCATTTAGATTTTTTATTGGTATAGCAATCAGATGTTTTGTTAGGTTGCATTGCATTGTTAGCAAATGGCAATTGCCTGATGGCGTTTGTCTTAATTTACCGACTGTGTCAATTGAGACTTTGTCAAATGCTTCTATCGGTGTGTCTGTGATAATCATTGGTTCTCTTGTTTTGAATCTTTCGATTTTCTTTTCTTGGCAACTTTCGCATTTTCTTATGTAATTTTGAATGTCATTGCGCATTCCTGGCCAATAGTATCTTTCTCTAATTTTGCAATAAGTTTAGTTGATGCCTTTATGACCACCGGTTAGGCTGTCATGTAAATTTGCTATGATTTGTTTTCTCTCTTTTTCCAATGATAGTTCTACTTTTCCGTAGCAGATTGTTACCTTTATTGGAGAGTTGTTGAAGGTTTTTGCTAGACGCTCGGTGATCAGACCGGGTTCTAGTTCATCTGTTAAATCACCTCTGATATTCTGAAACTTTTTGCTTCATTATTTGTTAAAACTAATTTCAAATTGTGCAAGAGTTTTCTAATTCTGCAATGTTTATTTTGTTACAATACTTGTCTTTGATTATGACAGAATAGATTTTGTGTTTCTTGAATGCTGTAACAAACATTTGATCAATGTGCAGTTTTTTGTTTTTAATATTTGTCAACTCGATTGCTCCTATGTCAGTGCGTAGTCTCACTATTGAAGTGGTGCATTCACAGTCTTGTGAAAGGAAATGTACTAAATTGTCCCTTTTGTAAGTTAAACATTCTCTTATGGTTACTATTTGCTCTCTTTCTGGTAGCAAATTTCGATTTGTGTTTGAATCCTAGTCAATTTTCGAATTGGTGGATTTTTGGATTGAACCATATCTTTTGTTTATTGGTTCTAATATTTGTGGCATTGTGAATAACCATGGGACTGATACTTCAGGTGTTTGTGAATAGCTTATTTCGTAAGTTTTGTTGTCAAAATTTTCGTCTATGACACTTATGTCTGTTGTTTTCAGCGTTACTTTCTTATTTGGGTGTGCTGTACTTTTGGCATTTGGTGATTCAGTGATAATTCTTGTAGTGTCTGAAATTCTTCCTTTTGTTGGATAGATGACTCCGTCCATTGATGTGTCACCTTCTTCAGGTTGAGAATCTCTTGCTTGTTCGTATCTTTTTACCAACTCTCTTTGAGATTTTTCTATTAACTTTCGGAGTCCTTCTTTCATTATTTCATCCATGTGTTTGGTGCCGTAATGTGCGTTTAATTCGTCCATGCAGAATCTCATTTCCTCTGTTTGTTCTTCTCAGTCAGAAAAATGTGTTACTGCAATGTCATAATTTTTGCTTATTTCTGTATCTTGCGGGTGCGATTCCTCAAATCTTATTATGCTTTCTTCTAATTTTCTGCTTGCTTCTTCCACTTCTTTTCGTGACAATGTTGTGACGTTCGATGCGTTGGCTATCGATCCCTCATCAGACGATTTATTTGTATCTGTGTTGCTTTTGGCTGTTACTGCTACTTCTATGTTATTTATTGTTTTGTCGATACTGTCGTTGGAAGATGATTCGTCGTTGTCACTATTTGCTTGTATTCTTATTTCTGATTCATCTATTCTTAATGCACTGCGTCTCGGATCTTCTAATGGCGGGTTATCGCTTGAACTACCATCTACTGCTGTCGAAGACATCCATGAAGTGTTTGACATGTTCGTCCTTGTGGAAGTATTGGTGTCTGTGTCGCTGTTAGTGGTATCACTGCTGTGTGCTTTTGATGTTGAAGCTTGTCGACTGTTAATTGGTGATTTTAGTGGTTTTGATTTTGGGTACGCTCCTTGTTTAATGTATTGACGTATTTTGCTTTCAGCTTGGGGTGCTTTTGCTCTCGTTCTTTGAGCTATTACGCTGTGGTCTAGTTGCGGAGCTTCTTTATTTGTTTTCGCTCCAATTGGCCTTCCTCTACCTTTGTGTGCATCTGCGTTTCGTAAGGTTTGTGCTCTTTGTCTTGGAGTTGGATTTTTTTCTTTTGATGTACTTGGCCTTTGTTTATCTATTATCATTACTTTTAATTTTGAGAGGTTTTTGTTTATTTCTGCCTCTGTGAGTGTTGGTGGGTTGCGAGACAATGCGTCTGCATTTTTGTTCAATTTCCCCGGTTTGTACTTGAAAGTGTATTCATAACCTGTGAAGCGGAACATCCATCTCATTAGTCTTTGACCTGGATCTTTTCTACTGTGCATCCAATTTAATGGTTCGTGATCACACACCAGAATGAATTTTCTGCATAATAAGTATGGTCGAAATTGGTGTAAAGCGTATAGTACTGCTAGACACTCTTTTTCAGTCGTACTATAGTTTCCTTCAGCTTTACTGAGTAGTCTCGATAGGAATTGAACAGGGTGTTCAAAACCATCGGTTTCTGAACTTAAATCCGCGGAAATTGCGTAATCTGACGCATCTGTTGTCAATATGAATTCCTTATCAAAATCTGGGAATTGCAAAATTGGTTCACTCATGAGACATTGTTTCAATTCATTGAAAACGTCTTCACACTCTTGTGTCCATTCGAATTTCTTGTTATTTTGCAGTAATGCTGTTAATGGTCTTGCTTTGTCCGAGAATTTTGGTATGTATTTTCGGTAATATCCGAACATTCCTAAGACTTCTTGTATGTTTGTTCTGCATTTTGGACGTGGTAATTTTGCTATTGCTTCGACTTTTTTCGGGTTTGGTTCAATGCCTCGTGCACTGATTATGTGTCCCAAAAATGCAACTTCTTTTCTGAAAAATTCGACTTTGTCAGGTTGCAGAACTAGTTTAGCTTGTCTTAATTTCTCCATGAGATTTCGTATAAGTTGTTCATGTTGTTTGAGATCTTTGCTGTAAACAATGATGTCGTCTAAATACACTAACATTTCAATATTTTGCAGGCCGCGCAGGATTTTTTCCATTAAGCGCTGAAACGTGGCCGTAGCGTTTTGTAAACCTTTTGGCATTCTTTTGTACTCATAATGACCATTTATTGTGGTAAACGCTGTCTTATAACAATCTTCTGGTGCCATGGGTATTTGTTGATTTGGAGCGGTATGTGCTTGCGTGACCAATGCCACAAGTATTCTGAGACTGAGTGCAGAAGGTAATGTTGATAAATTGTGGCTTATGATGAGTAAACGCTAAAAAAAATAAAATAAAATTTTATTGAGTTTACTGGAACCGAAGAGGTATAATAATCAGTTGTTAACAATTTAATGGTGACTAAAATAGTATTTGCTATGTTATTGCAATATTTATTATATGAAATTTATTTAAATGATTGTGTATGAGGACGCAGAATGTGTAGGGTTTCAATTCTATTTGCAAAAACAAAAAAAATTTTGGAAAATGTTTTGAAGATTGTGAAGAATGTTTTTGAGAATAATTATTTTTTATGATAATTAGTTATTATTAATTAATTATTAACGATTGTTAATTAGCCTTGGTGGTTAAATATTGATTATTGATTTGATTCGTAAAAATAATGTTATTACTTAATTTATTTGCAAAAAAAAATTTAATTGACTAAATGCATTAAGTTAGTTTTTATTACTAGAATGATGAATATGATTTTTATTTATTAAGTATTTTATTTAATTGGAGTACTGAAATCTTAAGATTCGTAAAAATGATTAAGGTTTAAATTAATTTTGTCAATTATTCATAATTGTTATTATATGTTAGGTTATTATTTGATTATTTGTGTTAATGTTATGGTAATGTTTATTTGCATTTCTGACTTATTATATAATAACGTAGTGTTTGTGTTAATTTTGTTATTATTATGCTATATTAATTATTTAAAAGTTTTGTTTGTTATGATAGTTTGATTTGATTTTGATTATACTAGTTGTTTATTAATTAATAGGTGATATATGGTAGTTTATGTGCAAAATAATTGAAAAAATGCTCTCAAAGACACATCAGTTGATATTAAGCCTCTATGCACAATGCGTGTAATTTTTCGCGATCTTAAAATTGATCGATTTTGTGCTACGCGTTTGCGTTGGTGTAGAAACACCTTGTTACCGACGCTCGAGTTCACGTATCGATCGATAGTATCGAGCGCGGCGCTGGCTGCAGTTTTGTATACCTATATGGTGCAGTTGTATGTTCCAATGTTTAACCTCGCACGCGTCGCGGTCGCGAAAACACAAGTCTTCCCAGCACTGGAAAAACCGTAAAAAGTGCTCAGAAGTGCGCGAAACCCGTGCTCAGCAAATTCGCGAGAAAATGTTTTCTTCAGTGATGTGGATAGTTTTTCACAAGTGTGACTCTTGAAAAACTAAACTGCATATGAAGATTTGCAGTAAGGATGCCAGTCCCATCAGATGAGTGTTTTTCTTTATTATTTAATTTATCAAAGCAACTATTTTAGAACACGTTGCTTTGTGTTTAATTTGTATTTGATTTTTTTGTTTCAGCTTTATTTCACTTGCAGACTTGGCTTATTCCAGCCTCGACCAGTGACGACGACTGATCATGGAGTTAGATGCGTTTCTTTTAAAAAAAGAAAGTTTCCCGGCTGTTGACAATTTATTGAGAAGCATAAAGAAATGCAGTATGTCATTAGTTGTTCCGTCGCTACGCCGTATAAATGTTCGCTATAGCATAAGCTTAAAATTTACACATTTTCTCGATCCTGTCTCGTCCTTAATGACTGTCTATCCCCGAGGAATTGTCTCGGTACCCTAAACCCATGCTTTCCCCATAGTTATAAATCTACATAAATCGAAATAGCTCCCTAATTATTCTTAGAACTGCGAGAACTGTGACTACACCTAGACATCATTAATTTTATAGCTAAATGTCAGAAAACTAAATATCCTACTGCCCTCTCTCAGTCCTCGATTGTATCCTCCTACAAAAATCTGTCCCAATCATATTCATACTTTCAATCACACCCCCTCCGTTATCCAGCCCATCCGAGATGATGTGCAGCTTCGCCGACAAACTTACAAATCAGATTTTCACGGAGCTTCGATACGTTAAGATCGACTCCGGTGTTCAAACAACCGTTCACTTGTATTTTTCATCACAAAATATATATTTGTTTAGTTAAGAATTCTTGTGTCTTTAATTCTTACATTCTCAACAGTTCGGGCGTCCGTAACACTACGCCTGGAGAAGAATGCAAGGGATTTGCAGTGTAAATAGTCAGTTGTGTTTTAAAAAGTGCGGGTATTTTCATTGACTTTATGAGTGATTATTTTGTTGTGCTGTGTGTATGGTGCCGTTTTGAAATTTTTATTTGCCAGTGAAAATCATGTAATTGCAAAATTTTTGTGATTTAACTTTGATCTTCATTTATTTTTCTCTTAGTCTTACTTCTTGTTGTTGGGCCTTGTTCCTTTTGCACATTTTCTTTCGATTGAGCAATGTTTTTATTTGAATTCTTTTTTGGCCTTCCTCTTTTCTTAGATTCTTTATTTTCTGTTATTAAATGATCAGGTGTAAATTCTTTCATCCAATTCCAATCATTTTCTTCTCTCAGCTCGTCTAAATGCATGTCATTTTTATCGCTCTTATAAATGTCCTTATACACTATACACATTCCTGTATCCTCTTAATTTCTTAATGATCTCTACAGGATCAGACTCGTTTAAAATTCTCTTATGATAATTTTCATCTAGATGATTGATTATTATATCTCTAACTAAACTCTTTCTTTTGAGTATTCTACTTTCAGCCAGATTTTCTGGACCAGGAATATTTGAATCAATCACGTCCAATAAATCATTACTCATTAAATCAGAATTCAAATAATCAATCCAAAGATCAAAATTTGATTTCTGAGCAAGCTTGTAGTCTCGTTTTACATTGATTTTTGTGTGAAAGAATTCATTTTCGAATCTATCAATCCTCTTAATTAAATCAACCTTTTGATTATCAGACTCTATTTTTCTTCTTTTCGCTTCAGGTTCACCATGAACAGGGCTTTCGCTCACTCTTAAATTGTCAGACTGAGGTTTCGCACTTAAACTTCGCACTTTAAGTTTTTCAGTTTCCAACATATTTTGACGCTTAGTTCGTTTAGAAACGCTTAGTTTTTCATTGATGATTTCGTTTCTGGTCATCAGTTTTTCCTGCATTTCGTAGATTGCTCTACTACTCTCAACAGTTTCGTTTTTAGCAGAATTAATACCTGGATTAAACTCAATATAAATATATCACGCCTGCACTTCAAACTCTTTAAACATCTTAAAAATTTACAGCACTCATTTATATTATTGGGCAGAATAATTTTAATTAATTCCGGATGATTAAAATAAATATAATCTTACTCTTTTCCTCAGATTCTCGTTGTATTACACTTTGTTAACTCCTCTCGTTAAGAATTAGTAAATTTGAAGTCAAATACTCATTATCGTTATAAATCTCTACTTTTTCTTCATAATTCAGACTCGCTGGATCCTCTAGTGTGTCTGATTTCGTACTCGAAATGTCACTGTCATACTCAATCAGATTTCTCAGTGCGCCATCCGTAATTATATTTTGTTCTTTCATCTATATCGGGATTAAAAAATTAAAATCTATTATTAATTTAAAGTTTTTCTTAAACTTACTTTAAAATCATTTATATGTAAATACACATATAAATATACACAAAATACATACATATATGCGTAAATACAGATATTCGCACATATATACATCTATTCTCATGCTCGTAACTACCAGGTATTTCTCTACATTAAATATAATAGATTCAATTTCATGCTTCTGAACTACAAAGAATGCACAGCAATTCCAAGTAACTCGAAACGAGATATCAAGCGCTCTCTCAAAACCACTCGTACGCCCACACCACTATTCAATATTTGATTTTAAGCACAGCGAAAAATCCTTTGTATTCGGGCTGATCACGCACGCGCACGGGATCTTTTCAAGAAACTCCCGAAATCCCTAGTCAATCCTTAACATTAGCCGCACAGCAAGATAATTATCAAAAAACTGACCCCGATAAATAATTTTGAAAAATAACTAAAATTTATTTATTATAAATTTTCTCCAAAAAAATACCAATTATAAATTTTATTTTAACCCATTAAGCCCCAAATGGACACTTTTTTTTCACTTTATTCAGCGGCTCTACTCAATATGAAATCGGTGTGTAAAAAAATCAAGATAGGTTATTTCTTACGTAAAATTGTCTGTTCTTTCGATCTATGCAGTCAGAATTTCGAAAAAATGCATATTCAACAAGTTATTCTTGTTTATTTACAAAAAAACACGAAATTTCGAAACTTTTTTTTTCTTTATCGAGTACTTTTGGATCGAAAACGCTTTAGGATTGTCATGGTTGGGCAAATTTTCGCGTCAATCGATGATAACCTTTAAAATGTGCTATATGGTTTTTCCAAATTCAACATGGCGGCATCAAATATGGCGTCTGAAAGTCAATAAAAATTTCGTACTTGTGTTATTTTCTATTAAAATCGATTTTGCTTTTTAATCTTGTCTAAAATTGGTGTATGAGGGTTTTTTAGGGCGCTGACTACGAATTTGAGATCAGATTTTCAAAATTCAAAATGGCGGATCCAATATGGCTGACGAAAAAAATAAAAACTTTTCTAAATTCCATGAAAACTTGTATATAGGGGTTTTTTGGGTCGCTGATTACGAATCTGACATCGGATTTTTGAAATTCAAAATGGCTGATCCAAGATGGCTGCCGAAAAAATAAAAATTTTCAAAATTCCATGAAAACTTGTATAGGGGTTTTTTGGGTCGCTGATTACGAATCTGACATCAGATTTTCAAAATTCTGAATGGCTGATCCATGATGGTTACCCAAAAAAACAAAAATATTTGAAATTTATGTAAATGTTGGTAAATGATGTATTAAAGTTTTTTTTTGTAATCATAGAACGTTTCTCAGCCGTCAATAAATTTTTTTGCCGTTGCCCAGCTCTCACCACGTGGAGGTGAATGAAAATAGAGAGCCTCTTTTTTGTTTTTTTTTAATTTTTTTTTTTTTTTTTTTTTTTTGTTTTTTGTTTTAGTACGTATTTTATACATACATTTTTTTACAAGTAATAAAACTAAGTCCATATTATTTGTGATTTTCTTCAAAACAATATGAACATAAATGTACGTTGCACATTTCGCACGTTATGTGTTCGTTTGGCACATTTTTTAAAATTTTTGCAATTACGTTTTGCTTCCACAGTAATTGGTTTGTGCAATTCAGATGAGATGTTTTTCTTTTTAGCAAGATACTTTTCAGCAACATACAAGATCATTCAGAACATACAAACGCTATATACAAGTTTTCATGGAATTTTGAAAATTTTTATTTTTTCGGCAGCCATCTTGGATCAGCCATTTTGAATTTCAAAAATCCGATGTCAGATTCGTAATCAGCGACCCAAAAAACCCCTATATACAAGTTTTCATGGAATTTAGAAAAGTTTTTATTTTTTTCGTCAGCCATATTGGATCCGCCATTTTGAATTTTGAAAATCTGATCTCAAATTCGTAGTCAGCGCCCTAAAAAACCCTCATATACCAATTTTAGACAAGATTAAAAAGCAAAATCGATTTTAATAGAAAATAACACAAGTACGAAATTTTTATTGACTTTCAGACGCCATATTTGATGCCGCCATGTTGAATTTGGAAAAACCATATAGCACATTTTAAAGGTTATCATCGATTGACGCGAAAATTTGCCCAATCATGACAATCCTAAAGCGTTTTCGATCCAAAAGTACTCGATAAAGAAAAAAAAAGTTTCGAAATTTCGTGTTTTTTTGTAAATAAACAAGAATAACTTGTTGAATATGCATTTTTTCGAAATTCTGACTGCATAGATCGAAAGAACAGACAATTTTACGTAAGAAATAACCTATCTTGATTTTTTTACACACCGATTTCATATTGAGTAGAGCCGCTGAATAAAGTGAAAAAAAAGTGTCCATTTGGGGCTTAATGGGTTAAACTTCTTTATTTTATAATTAGTTATCTCATGAAAATATTCAAAAAAATATTGAAAACATAAGAAACAGTAATACAAAGATTATTCTATTCTTTGTACTTCTCAGTTATCATTATATACTTCTTAAAAATACTGTATACAGTACCTGTATAGCTATACCAAACACTGCACACAGCATACGCATATAGCTACACTATATACTGCTCACAACATACGCATACAGCTACACTGTACCGTACAATAGTACTCGACTCACCATCTATATCTATACGGAGAAATTTTGAACTCGGCATCGGTACAAACAGAAATGAGAAGAAACCACGGCATACGCTTCCGTGCGCCAGGCCCCTGTATCTCTTTATGACTGGCTTAATCCCTCCGGCAAGCATCGGCGACACAGCGCACTGCCCTACACATTGAGCCCATGTGCCGAGTTTATTGTTTTATTACTCGGACTTTCTCTTTTCGGCCGTTGACAAACCGTCGCCAGATTTAACATTTCTAATACGCAGTTCAAAATTTTCCGCTTGCCCTCAAGTTTTACTTTTACGCTGTTTGTCCGTTAAAATTCAATTTATTTATATCTCACATTGAACTTCACACACATGAGCGCAAAAATAAATCCATTTCCTTTCTACATAATAAACGTGCACAATTCTACGTAGTTTACATATAATACTTTAAACCGTAAAACTATCTAAAAACTCTTAAATTTATATTTTATTAAACATCTTAAAATTTACTAACATCAAAACCCTTTGTACCTTTATTCACAAGAAATAAAAACCAACACTGCTAATGGAGTCCTTGCGCAGTGTAAGCGTGCCATGGGCCCATAACCGTTTGGAATTCCTTGAACAAAGGATAGGGTTGATTCTCGGATTCAACAATAATAACACAAGTAGTCTCTTGTAAACACTCTTAATGGATTTATTTTATTTGGAAACGCACACAAAACTGAACTGGGCCTGTCAAAGGTCGGCTGTCAACTGACGCATTGACCTGCGCCGAAGCGCTCGAACGCTCGTAGGGCGTTCGATCCCTTCGAAACATAGATCGACACTAGATGTCGATACTAATAATAATACCAATCGATAAAGCTTATTTCTCTACCCTTTTACAAAGTATGTAGAATATAGTTCAATAAAATTTAGATTTTTAGATTCATTCAGGTTCATGCCTTCATCATTAGAAAAACTGGTATCATATCTAGAAGACTACAAAGTTATTAATAAAGAATTTAGCGAGCTTAACAGAGAACAAATTTATCTATTAACGAGAAAAGGTGTTTTACCCTACGAGTACATTAGCTCATGGGAAAAATTGGAAGATTATAAATTGCCTGAAAAAGAAGACTTTTTCAGTAAGCTCAATGATTCACACATATCTGATGAGGATTATGAGCATGCTAAAAATGTCCGGAAAACATTTAATGTGAAAACAATTGGTGAATACTCCGACCTCTACATGAAAACTGATGTCTTACTTTTAGCTGATGTTTTTGAGAATTTTAGAGATCAAAGTATGAGAGTCTACAGTCTCGATCCTGCTCATTATTATACTACTCCAGGTTTTTCTTGAGATGCAATGCTCAAACATACAGGAATAAAATTAAAGCTTTTAAGGGGTTATGCCTGAGTTAAACCTGCAAAAAACAAATTATTAGTTATTAAGCAAAAAAAAATTATTTATAAGTAATATTAAAAAAATTCTTATTCCTACTTAAAGTATATATATATTAATTGTAATTTTACATATTTTTAAACAATTATATATCTATACTTACTTTACAAACAATTCCATGTGTGAAGTATTAAATTTGAACAGATTTTTCCCTTTGCTGCATGAATTCTCAGCATCCGGGTGATGAATGTAGACCAAACTGGATGGAAAATCTTTTGAATGTGATTCTCCTCAGCTGGAACGGAAGAGATTTCTGAAAAATAAAAATTTTAAATATTTAGTAACGCATAAGTTATAATATAAGTAATTATAGTGAATGTTACGTATGTTTACATACATAACATTCACTTTAAACTTATCTTTCCAAATTCTGCTCCGTTCAAGCAGTGAAGAAGGCTTTCCTGGAGTTCTCCAAAAAATTTCAGCCTGATTGGACTTATGGTTCCTGAAAAATCCTGCGGCAACTGACCTGAAATCATAAAACTTCAAAACTTGAGAAAAAGGCACTTAAAGTTTTCTTGAACATTAAATGATAAAAAATATACTTACAATTTTTCTTCATACCTGGGCCTTATTTAAATGAATGATAAGCGTATCCTGGTCATCTTTGTAAATTTTGAGGATGGTCCAAAGACTTTATTCGTGTCCAGTCATCTAAAATCAAATAAAATGAAAAATCATAAAAAAATGTAATTTTTCTAAATTTGAAACATTTTTATAATTAAGTTATAAAAATGCTTTTATTGTTAAAAAATAAGTTTATATACTTACATGTGATGAACAGAAGAGTTGCACTACCATTATGTGTCAAGTTGAAGGTTAGAAAAAATAGTCCATCAGGTGAGCTGATATAGTAAGGAAGCAGAAAGCAAGCAGACAGCTCGAATCAGCTGTTTAGCTTGCTCTCTGACCTACTTTTCAGCTAGACTGTTTTCTACAAAGCTGATGCTGTGACATGTGTGATGTGTGTGTGAAAAGTGTTTGATCAAAAAAATTAAAAAAAAGAAAAACAAAAGTGAAAAAAAAAGAAAAAAATTGTGAATGTGTTTCAGTGTTTTTTAGTGTTTGTGTTGTAAATTATGTTGTTTGTTTACAAGTGAGGTTGTGTATGCTGTATAAGTATTTGTGTTATGTGTGTAATGTGTGTATGTTTGTTTAATAAGCACCAGCTCTGTAGAAGTCGTCATCCTGATGACTTCTCTTTCTTTTGGCAAGTCGTGCTTCAAGTGTTGAGTGTAGTTCTCTTCTGTCGGACAAGAGAAGCCGCTCCTGATCCTGAAGCTTGGCCCAGTTGACTGCAGAGGATCCTGGATACACGCTGAACTTCCTCATGACTTCAAGCAGTCCTGCTTTGCCTTCATTGAAGCAAGTGACTGCGATGTAGGCACCAATTTCGAGGACTGTCAGACCACTGAAACTATGCTTGGGGATGAGTTTCCAAACAGAATGATTGAAACTTTCATTACTGTTTTGCGTGAAGCCTCCAATGCATCTCTCAAGCAAGTCTGGCTTCGTCAAGTCCTCGTAAATCGGTTCAATTGCGTTCATGATGGCAGCAGGATTACTATCTTCATGGTGGAAGTTCTTCAAGTTGTTGTTAGCCTTGGCTTTCTGCCACTTGCACCAAGATCTTGATCCCTGCGGGCAAAGGTGGTGAGTTGGATCTTCATCTGTAGATTTTTTGTGATGAAATGTTGCCCATATGGCATTTCTCATTTCATCAACAGAATTACTATGGCCACGGATGGCATTGCCATAGTACTTCGTCAACTGGTCAATCCTTTGAGCAGTTAGACGGTTTCTTCCACCAATGCCCAAGCCATCTGTTAGTTTTGTGCCGGCCAAGCTTTTCTTCAGGTTCCTGAGCCTCGAACCCATCCTCTTCTGAACGTGTCCTACACACTCCTTCTTCGTGATGGTGAAGTCTTGATAGGGTTTGGCATCGGAAAGTGCTTTGAAGACTCTTGAATCTCCGTCTCCAATATAATTTCCGTACCTTACACCATGGATGGACTTGGATCGCTGGAACATTTCGACGATGCCATCCACTTCCATCTTGCCAGAGCTTCCTTCGTGATTGGCAGAACATTTTTCTCGGTGGGCTTCATACCATTCCTTGTACTGTGCTGTATCCTCTTCTGGTTGTTTGTCGCAGGCTAGGCAAAAGGATTGCTTCGAAGTAACATCAATCACCTTTCCATTGGCATGGCGTATTAGTGTTGAAATGCCTTGAAGGGATGAATGTTCTCGTTTCCTCCATCTACCATCGCCTGATACAGTTTGGCGATCATCTTCTTGATTTTCTGTACTGCAATCTTCCTGCATTGCTGCTTTCATAGACTCTTTAGCTGTAATCAAGCTTGCATCTTTCAAGTCTTGATTAATTTTGTCAAAATTACTGTGAGAGATTGGAGTAGAAAAATCCATTACTCCACATAAAGTGCTCAAACCAGTGTGCCCATGACCAAGAATTCTGATGGCTATAACTGCACGCTTGTTCACTTCATAAGCGTTACTTTGTTTTCCAACTTTTCTGCTGGAGTCGATGAAAGCAACTGCGTTACATGATGTACAGGTGATGGATAGTTTGCTATCAAAACCTCGTACATCAACTTCATCAAATTTGATGCATCCGCCACAAGCTTTACAAGCCAGAAACTCCTGTAATCCTGGCAGAAGCAAAGAAATGTCAAAGATTCTATTCTGAATTCCACTCGGTTCTACATAAATTGATTTTAATTTTTGTCTAGACCTAGACACAGGAATTTCTAGCTGTACTGATGTTGAGGTACCTGGTAAAGCTTGCGCAGCAGATCTTGAACTCCATTCCCTGGACGTTGAAGGAACTGTATCAGGCGTAGGTGATGCTGAAGTGATTGGTGTTGCTCGTTCTTGTTGTATAAATGTTGATGCTGATGCTGGTGCTGGTGCTGTTGTTGAAACTTCCCATTGCTGTTTTTGATGAAAAATCTTGGGTCTTCTCTTTCTTCTTCCAAACCTTCTTTTTCTGTCAGATGATCCTGGAACTCTATGTCTTGAGTCTGGACTCATCTTGATCACAAATCACTCTCACTTACTCTACTTTTCAACCACAAATGCTATCAATATTATAAAATAAATTATTTAATAATATTGAGCAATGCAGAATAAAAGTAGATATGAAAATTCAAAGCAAGTGCTTTTGCGCTCTTGAATTCTCAATCATACGGTAAAAAAGATATCTAAATGAATAGCCTTGTCGAAAGAATGTCGCGCGGCCCCGTCGGTAAGCGCCAAATTCAAAATTCGTTTTTTGCATAATTTTATTCATTGACGAATATTTGCGTCTAATTAATTTTTTATAAAGCATAATAAATAATAAAATGCTTTTTTAAAAATAAATTATTAATTTAAATAAACAAAACAGAGGAAAATATGAAAATAAGCAATTTGCAAATTTTTAATATTGCATAATTTTGCTCATTTTATTAACATCTTTCAACGAATTTTAATTGCATAATAGATATTTTTATTGTATTTTACATACAAATATTATGCATGAGAAGCATTAAAAGCTCGAAAAATAATCATGTTCAGTAACACAGCACTGACAAATAAAAACGCGAAAATTACGATTTTTTAAAAATAAGCTATTCGCAGGCCTTCAGTTTTTGATCTGTAGCTTTCTACCCAATTTTTTTTTTGGCAAAAGGGACTTGAGCATCGTATTCTACAGACAATTTCGTATGAAAAAAGTCAATAAAAAAAATCGATTTTTTGACGAATTTAACTCAGGCATAACCCCTTAACCGATATTGATATGGTACTTTTTGTAGAGCGTGGAATCAAAAGCGGCTTAAGTCAATGCTCAAATCGTTATGTAGCATCGAATCACAAGTACATGTTTGAAAAATATGATGCAAGTAAGGAAAATCAGTTTTTAATCTATTTAGATGCAAATAATTTGTATGGACATAGCATTTCACAAAATCTTCCATTCGATGAGTTTGAATAGCTTGAAAATTTAGATGATTTCAATTTATGGAGCACTGATGATTCCTACGGTTATATTGTCGAAGTTAATTTAGATTATCCAAGCAATCTACACAATGATCAAAACCGCCAGGTTGTAAGCAAGAAAAACTTTTGGCTACTCTACGATCTAAAAGAAATTATGTAATTCATTATGTTGCTCTAAAACAGGCTCTCTCTAATGGCCTACAACTTTGTAAGATTCACAGAGTTCTAAAATTCAAACAATCGCAATGGCTCAAATCGTACATAGATTTAAACAGTAGTCTGCGATCAGTAGCAGATAATCAATTTGAAAAAAATTTTTTCAAGTTAAGGAATAATGCAGTATTTGGTAAGACTATGGAAAATGTTAGAAAAATAGTTTCAGTAAAACTTATGAGTAAATATGAAGGAAGGTATGGCGTTGAGGCTCAAATTTCAAGTCCAAACTTTCATAGCAGTGCTATATTTAACGAAAATCTAGTTGCCATACAAATGAATAAAACTGATATACTGATCAATAAGCCAATTTATGTTGGACTTACAGTTCTTTATCTTTCAAAGGCACATATGTATGATTTTCATTATAACTATATGTGAAAAATGTATAAAGATAATTGTAAATTACTTTATACAGATACTGATAGTTTCATATACGCTATTAAATGCAATGATTTCTATGAAGATATGAAAGAAAATATTGACAAGTTTGATACATCTGATTATCCTGTAGAAAATATATTTAATATGTCACGTATCAATTGTAACGTCCTATGACGTTATTTATTTTTAATCTATGAGTTACAAATTTTAAACTAGTTTTCAAAATTCAAAACATCAAGAGAATTATGATGTTCATTTCGAAACGTTATATTTTGGATGCGTGCTGTAATTTTGTAACACAAATCAGCAGTATTACTTATTCGGCAATCGCTATACTTGTAAAACTGATTAATAAGCGTTATACTTTAAGAATCGGTCAACGTATTTGGGCTTTAAAAGAGTCGAATTGGCCTCATTTTAATTAGTCTTGTGTTTAAGTCCGAACTCCGTACCTCGCGGTTCGTCAATTGCGGAGATTTTTATTGTACTTCCAAGTACTCAATTTTGAATTTAAGAAGCAAATATATTTTCAATCATACTCGAAAAGAAATCTGTGAGTGCATCATTTCAATGACCTATCACCTATTATCCAAATAAGACGAGCAAGCAGAGAGAAAAAGACGAGGATAGCCGACGCAGCAAAATAAGACAAGTGAAACAGAAAAAGGTAAGTCAAATAAATACACTAAAAATACATATCGGAGCGGGTAACGAGTCTAAACCCAGCCACTCATAATAATTCTATACGCGCTCTCAATAAATAATTAAACATACTGCATGCTCTCAACTACATGTCCTACCTATGAGGTGAGAGTGTAGGTGGGACATAACACAATAAAAAAGTTGTTGGACTAATGAAGGGTGAGTGCAATGGACAGATTCTCACTGAATTCATTGATTTGAGAAGTAAAATGTATAGTACACGTATCAATAACGAGGATTGTATGAAAAAAATTAAGGGTATCAAGGCTTCCGTTGTGAAGAAATCTATAGACTTCAATGACTATTTGGATTGCTTAAAAAATTCATGCATTCAGAGTCGAGAACAGTATGCGATAAGATCGAAGCTTCACAAGGTTGAAACTGTGAGACAAAAGAATTTTTTGTTAATCCCTTATGACGATAAGAGATTTCTTCAAGATAATAGCACTGATACGCTTGTTTGGGGTCATTATAAAATAGCAAATAATGGGTAAGTTCTAAAATACTTTTTTTTTATACATCACTTAATGCATTTAATTTCAATAAAAAGCGTGTTAAATTTAATGACGAGCCAACTATTCATATTATAAACACTTGGAGATTTGCTCATCATGAAGCTCGATGTGGAAAATGGGAGCAGGTAGCACGAGATCGAGAACGTTTCAAGAGAAGAATTGATCAAACAAATGCTATTGTAATGCCTGTACTACTGAAAAAATTGAGGGAAATAAATAAGTAAATGCAGTTTATTTGTACCTACATATCATTTTTATTTATCCAACTGTTGTGAGAATTATCAAAACCTAACCATTTTACATAAATTATACTTAGCCTCGTTCTCGATGATTAGGTAGTATACGTCGCCTCCGCGATGTGGCGCCACAATTTTAAAGTTTTAAATTTCCCCCCCCCCCTTTGACGGTGCTCTCGTCGCCGCGATTCTCCCTCGTTGGCCTCATAACGTTTTCTTGTGCGACGTGCGCCACACGCATCGACAACAAGAAAAAACTGTTTTCGAGTGAAAGAAGGAAAGTGTGAGAAAAATGAACGACAGCGACGCAGGAGTGGATCCAGTGGTGGTGGAGTTGCAGGGTAGACTGAGGGTCTTGGAGAGGTTGGTGAAAAGCCGTGAACGATCGGGGGAACGATCAGGGTCATGATCACAAAACAGCAGGTCACGATCCAGATCGAGGAGAAGACATCGCAGGCGACGCCACCACAGATCAAGGCGATATTCACGAAGCCGTGTCAGACGGGGAAGTTCGCGATCAGCGAGGAGCTGTCGAACCCGAAGCAGCTCATCTGCAAGCTCCAGCAGCGACAGGTCGTCGGTCAGCAGCACTTCATCGGGAACATCGGACATACGAAGGAAAGATTGCAAAAAAGGTACATATAAAGAAACAATAATCTGTCGAGGGATCACGGGAATAAAGTACGAGCGCGCAACGGACAACGCGTGCAGTAATCGGTAGTTCCACGAATTGAAATCAAGTGAGACGCGAGAGCCTTTGGCGGTAGCGCGCGCGCAAGCTCAGATGTCACAGAAAGCGAATGGCTCGGCAGTGGGGCTTACGCGGAGACGCGTAAACATAAACGAAATGGGTTTTATGCCGACTGGGACGCAGTCTGTCCTATAGTTGATGCCGACTTTTCAGTCGAGGATTGCGATTACTATATGCAAAATTATAGACACCAAGTCTAGTATACCGACTGGAACGTAAAGTTCTTCAGTTGATGCCGACTGGGAGACAAAACTCTTGCAGTCGATGCCGACTGGGACACGAAGTTCCTTCAGTGGATGCCGACTAGGATGTATGCGTTACGCCGTCAGTTGATGCGACTACAAACAAAACGCAAAGGAACTTCACTAAGGGGTACTTCTTTGCAGATGACAAGCAGTCGAAAGAGAAGGGGGACCCAGACAAGACGGTGGACGAGGAAAAATTGGAAATACTGGGAAAGCACTCGTCAGATGATAGCGGGAAAGTGACATCGATACATCCCAGTTTGGTGGGACGCTGGAACGCATGGGTAGCGTCAGGTATAGATAAAGAACTGACGGAAAAGCTCAAAGAAACATATACGCTAAAAGGAGACTGCTACTTGGAAGCGCCAGCTTTAAATCCAGAAGTTCGAGCGGCAATACAGGACAGCGTGTATAAGAGAGCCGCAGCAATAGCAGCTTCTCAGGAAAAAATTGGGATAGCCGTAGCGGCATTGGGCAGCATAGTAACGGAAATCATAAACCAAGAGCAAGACGAACCGCTGGACAAAAAGAAGACGTTCGAAGGCTTGATACACGCTATACAAATATTAGCTGAATTGCATCACAAAGATTCCGCGACGCGCAAGCTACTGATCAACCCCAGCGTAGACGCAAGTTTATGATCGGTACTGTTAAAAACAAAAACCGATAAACTCTTGTATGGCGAGGACTTAAAAAATGTTGGAAGAGACGAAAGCCATAAAAAAGGCCGCTAATGAACTAAAATCCGCAAACAAAAACACAAATAAGGAGAACCGTTTAAACTCAAGGAGCTCGACGTACAGGAACCAAGCGTCGCAGCGATCGAGCACGAAAGCAGTGACGCACAAAGGTTACCAGCAGAAGAGCAGAGCGAGCGAGAATCACAGCAGGACGATGACACAGCACAACCGTTACAACGCACCCAAAAAACACCAGAACGAGATTCCCAACCATCGGAATTAGAGGTGAGAATTGCGGGAAGACTGAGGCATTTCTACAAGGAATGGTAGAACATCACTGATGACAGTTTTATTCTAAACAGCTTCTCAGGGTGCAAAATAAAATTCGATAAACCCGTAAAGCAGAGGAAAACTCCGCGCAACCCAAAAATCACAACGGAAAACCGCGAAGCGTTTGAAATGGCTATTAAAAGTTTGATTTCAAAGGGAGCCGTAAGGAAATGTAAACCCGTGAAGGGACAGTTCATATCATCGTTTTTTCTTAGACCGAAAAAGACGGAACAAACCGCTTCATATTGAACTTGAAACCACTCAACAAATATTTAACGGCTCCACATTTCAAAATGGAGAACATTAACATTGCGAGCAAATTAGTGTTTCAAAGTTGCTACATGGCAAACTTAGATGTACGGGATGCATATTATTTAGTAGCGATTCATGAGAAATCGAGGAAATACTTCCGCTTCGAGTTTGTAAATGAAACTTACGAATTTACGTGCCTACCGTTCGGACTCAGTGTGAGCCCATATATCTTCACAAAATTAATGAAACCGATAGTCAATCACATACGTGAAAGAGGCTGGACCTCTTGCATCTATTTAGATGATTTCTTACTATATCGACTACAAATCATGCGCAGACAACGTATCTGAATCGATCAATTTATTAGAAAAACTAGGGCTATTAATTAATTATCAAAAAATTAGAAATTGAGCCAACACAAAAGAAAAAGCAGTCATTGACGAAATTGATCATAGCGTTTAAACGTAAACGAGAATGTACAATTCGAAATTTTGCAAAACTCATAGGCTCTCTAGTCGCCGTTTGCACAGGGGTAGAATACGGCCCAGTACATATCAAGAGACTAGAAATTGAGAAAAACAAGGCACTGATAAATAATAATAACGATTTTGAAGCTAAAATGTATTTACGGGCAGAACTAATCGACGATTTTGAATGGTGGGAGAGAACACTGCCTAGAACAAGGAAGAGAATTAAGTTGGGCAAATATGAAAAAGAAATTTTTTCAGACGCGTCATTAACGGGCTGGGGTACATACTCAGAAGGGCAGACAGCCCGCGGAACATGGAACCAAGACGAAATTAACTTACACATAAACCACCTCGAGCTGACAACGGCTTTCTTTGCTCTGAAATGTTTTGCCTCCCACCTCAATAATTGCGAAATATTATTAAGACTCGACAACACGACGGCAATCGCTTATGTAAACAATATGGGAGGTACACATGTTGTAGCATTAAATGAAATAGCCAGGGGAAATTTGGAAGTGGTGTGAAGAACGAAAGCTTTTATTGTACCCATTGCACATAACATCGAAAGAAAATGCGAATACAGACTTAGAATCAAGAACTCAAAACGTAGACACGGAATGGGAGTTAAACAATAAAGCTTTCGATAAAATCACAGATCGCTATGGAAATCCGGAAATATATTTGTTCGCGTCTAGGAATAACGCTAAGTGCGAGCTATACTACTCATGGCGTCGGGATCCGGGCCCAAAACTCGTAAACGCATTTACACAGGATTGGTCGAAATGGTATTTCTACGCCTTTCCACCATTTGCCGTAATTCTAAAAACGCTAAAGAAAATCATTAACAACAAAGCGACGGGTATATTAGTTGTACCGGCGTGGCCTACACAACCGTGGTTCCCCATTTATAAATCCTTGTTAACAAGTGAACATTTGATATTCGAACCTAAATAAAATCTATTGATGTCAAATTATAGCGCACACCCGTTGGCGAAGAAGCTAAAGTTGCTAGCTGGGGAGGTATCAGGAGAACATTTGAACTAAAAGGAAGGAAAGGAACGGCGCTGGACATAATGGTAGCTTCGCTATCCACCGCAACGATAAAAGAATACGAAATCGCTTTAAAACTTTGGTGGGAATATTGTGAAATAAAAGGAATTAACCCATTGAAGGGGGAGGCGGACCAGGCGCTGGATTTTCTAACAGAAAAATATGAAAGAGGAGCGGCATATGGGACCCTAAACTCGGCCCGATCAGCTACCAGCCTGATCATAGAGGAAAATATAGCAGAGAATCAAAACATTAAACGCTTTTTTAAGGGTATCTTTAGGCTCAAACCGACAAAGCCGAAATACGATAAAGTCTGGAATACTGAGACAGTATTAAATAGATTAGCAGCTTATTTTCCTCTAAACAACTTGTCATTCGCGGAGCTTACGGAAAAAACGGTAATGCTAATAGCACTTGCAACTGCACAGAGAGCACAAACACTCGCTTCAATAAAAATAACGAACATAACACTAGAAACAACAGGATATGAGATAAAAATTCCGGATTTGATAAAAATATCTAGACCAGGGAAGAAACAACCCTTACTTAAAATACCATTTTTCCGTGAGACTTCGGAATGGTGTATTGCGTCAACGTTAGAAGCATATTTACAAATCACAAAAACATTACAAGGTGAAACAACGAATCTATTTATTTCGATGAAAAAACCGCACGTAGGAGTCTCTGCGCAGACAATAAGTAAGTGGTTAAAAAACACGCTGATAAAAAGTGAGATCACAGAATTCACAGGCCATAGCACGAGGCACGCGGCTACCTTAAAGGCCTTTCAAGAGGGCTTAGACATTAACATCATTAAAAATGCAGCTGGTTGGTCAGAAAAATCTAAGATGTTTGATCAAGTATCTAACAGACCGGTAAAACATCAAACTGACAGTATTGCGACAAAAATACTCACTAGGAAAAAATAATAAAACAAATGTAACGTTTAAGGGAAATGACTCCTGTGTATGAATCCATTAAAGAAGTTTTAAAAATAAAAAATCAAAGCTACTCTAAAACAGGGGAAAACGGAAAATCAGACTCTGAAGATCTACCTAATCATCGAGAACGAGGCTAAGTATAATTGTACGATCAAACGAACTTACCTGTAAGTGAAGTTCGATCAAAATTATACGACCGCCTCATTCGAGATGATTGGCACCCATCCCAAAGAATAATAAACGAGTTGTATATTCATTCCAACCCTGAGGATTTTCCTCCATTACATGGCTCTGAAGAATATGAGGCCGACGAGGAAGAATCGCGGCGACGAGAGCACCGTCAAAAGGGGGGGGGGGAAATTTTAAACTTTAAAATTGTGGCGCCACATCGCGGAGGCGACGTGTACTACCTAATCATCTCGAACGAGGCAGTCGTATAATTTCGATCGAACTTCACTTACAGGCTATTCTATTACCACTTTTTTTCAAATCTTTTTCAATTAAATAAACATTTGGATGTTTAGTCTTGAGAAGTTCCTCTTCATAAAATCCTCCAGCAATTAGCTTGTCTTGATAATCCTTTAGATGATAGGTGTAGGGTTTTGCATTTAAAATTTTTGTTACTGTGAAGACTTCAATTGACCAATTAGGAGTATAGCCCTTGTCAAAAACACCCTTGATTCTGCTAACACGTACTTGATCTCCAATTTTAAATTTATCTCGTTTCAATAGATTTGACCTTTTTACTCGATTCATTATATGATTAACTTTGTCTTTATTCACTTCTACAGGCTTCATTCCTATTGTTCCATGTTGACTATTATTATACTGTAAAGTCAAATGCTGTAAACTGTCTAGCCATTTGTATGTATCTTGCAGACTAAACAATTTCCACATGTTGCTTTTCAGAGTGCGATTAAAATGTTCACAAATTGATGCTTTAAGATTACTGTATGTAGAATACAAGTGGATTTTATAACTTTCCATTAGTTTTTTCAAAATCTTTATTGTAAAATTCTTTTCCTCCATCCGTCTGTAAATTCTTGGATACTCTTTTTTGCAAAAGTATGGATTTCATAGTTTCAGCTACACATTTTCCACTTTTATCCTTGACTGGTGCAGTCCAAGCGTACTTTGAAAATGTATCAATTACTGTGAGTAAGTATTTAAAATCTTTATTCTGCCTGGCATAAGGAATCATTTCAACAAGATCAGCCTGCCAAGTTTCATCAATATCTTTAAGGAGGAATGAGCGGCGTGGATAATTACGCCTTGCAGGCTTATGAAGTTCGTCCACTAATTTTGCTTTCATTTTTTGTCTTCTCTTTTAAATCTGATAGTATGTTTGTTATCTGCAGAATTTCAGATTCAATGTTTTGAATTTTATTGTTCAAAACACTCCGAAAATCTTCAAGCAATTTTTCTGTTTTGTCTTTTACCAATTTTTGCACAGAATTTAATTTCATTGCATCATTTTGTTCAGCAGCATTACCTACATTACACAATAATCGATTGTCCAAATCAAAATTTCCATCACTAGTAAGCTTGAATCCTATTCCAGGTGGCCCTCGCGATGAATCTGCGTGAATCAACTGACGTCCAAACACGTCGATGCTCATTTTAACACTGAACTAATAATCCCTGCCTCACGAAGCTCCTCGACAATTGCTTGTATTTCATTAACATGATTAGTGTTACCAGCAGATGTTTCAGCTATAAGTAATCTTAGACGATCTACAAGCTCGTTTGGATCATCTCAGTAGCGGTAATCCGTATGAGTGGATCTTTGAACGATTTTGTATAAGCCCATTCCAATTTTACCTGATCGAAGCTTTAGAATTTTACTTATATAATTCACATATTTCTTACTCGATGTTTCGCGAACGCTCTCATTTGCTTTATAGTACTTTTTGTGAGTCTTTTAAAATCATAGCATATTTTTTTTTATCATTGTCAGTGATTAGTGCTGCATTAGGTTTCTTTTTAAATGACAACTCTATTAGTCCTGAAGCGTTTGCTTACTCTCTATTACCAATGATAATTTTATTTGATAAGTTATTGGAGTATCTCCAATCCATAGTGAATCATCTCGCATTTTCCGCACTCCGTATACTGTATCTAAAGATTTTGTGTCTCCACTAAGCAACATTTTCACATTTTCATCATTTGTTTTTACAGTAGTTCTTTCTAGGTCATCTATTGAATAATCAACAGCAGACTCAAAATCTGATTCAGGAAAATTATCATTATCATCATCATCACTGTTTGAAGTACTACGCTCAAGTTTTTTAATACTCTTCTTTGGTCTCACTTCTTTCTTGACTGGAGGTAAATTTATTTCTTGTTTTATTCTATTTTCGGTGACATCAAAAAGCTTTTCCAATGGTTTCACGATTGGCTGAAACGAGTCACTTAAATTTTTTTCCACTTCCAATTTATGCAATTTTAATGAATCATACTTTCTTTTCACAGCATTGCGAGCTTTCTCAACTTCACGTAAGACAGCAGTCTGTTGGTTAAAATCAGTCATCTTGATGGTTTTAAGTTTCGCAATAAAATGCTACATTTTTTCCATATTCTATATATTTATTAAAAATTGAACAAAACCTTTTCTGTAGCGACCATCATCTATATTACGATCTTTGTCAATAATGAGAAAGCTGTGATTACCATCATTCCAACACATTGAACAAATATTCTTGAAACGTTGATACGACATATCAGTATTAACATGATCATTATAAACATGTTTCAAGTTCATATCGTCTTGACGAAAAATCACCAACAAGTTGACATTGTCACGCACTAAATGTTTCGGCTAAATTTTAGCAGAAAAGGCTTGGAATACATTAAAATCTAAAGACGCTAATTTGAAAGAAAAAGCGGCAGCCTTTGCTATAACAAGTGCTATGAAGTTAAAATCAAAGTTTGGTATGGGTGTTGGAGGAGGAGGAGGCAGATGTAAAAAAAGGATTTGAAAGAGAAAGAAAAAGATTACTTTAAAAAATTTAGTTCAATCACTATCAAAGTCTACCATTCCTAGCAATAATGCTCGCTCTATGATTAAGTCAGCGTTAAAGAGTGCACGAGAACAAGTGAAAAAAGTCGGTGGTAAAAGTAAAGTTAGTGTTTCACGCATTTTGGCAGTTCCCTATAGAGTAGGTGGCTTTCTTCCAGCGCTTATTCCCCTTTTTGCAAGTCTTAGTGCAGCAGGCTCACTTGCGGGAGGAGCTGCTGGAATTGCTCAAGCAATAAATAGAGCAAATGCTGCTAAAAAACAATTAGAAGAGCAAAAGAAGCATAATGGAAAAGTTGAAAATATGATGCTGGGTAAAGGATTATTTTGAGACCTTACCACAAAGATTTTGGTATCTCTCTGATGGGAAGAAGAAGAAGAAAAAAAACTTCATTGAAGTAAAAATTGCCAGAACGTGCACTTACCGACTACGATATACTCAAATATGCAAAATTAATGAAAATAACAAATTTTCGTGGAGTTTTCATGCGAAATGATTTACCTTCCAACGGTTGCCGTGTGAAGGAGTCAGCAATTATAAATCTAGATGATGTGAGTAGATCTGGCACACATTGGGTAGCTTATTACCTCGAAACTCACTATTTTCCTCCTATAGAATTGGATAAGGATAAACTATACAGTCTTTGACTTATTGAATTACTCACTTTTAATTCTATACCGAATATTGATGTAAATTGTAACAAGTTTTATGTTGGTCGAGAAATTATTGAAATTTCTAGTGGCAGTTATGAGATTGAAGATATTGAACGGACGCTGCAAGGATTTCTTGATACTCGAGGTATAAAAATTAGTATAAAGCCGAATAATACTACCTTACGCTGCTTGATCGAGTGCACTCATGAAATAGATTTTCGACCAAGAGACTCTATTGCTTGTCTACTGGGTTTCACTCCAAGAACTTTGAAACCCTATATAAGTCACTACTCAGACTTACCTGTAGCTATTCTTAAAGTAAACGCTCTATGAGTTGAATGTAACATTACAACAGGATCATACATAAATCAAAAAAAAGTTCATACAATACACGAATTTTTCCCAGCTGTACCAGCTGGCTACAAGATAATTGAAGTTCCTAAACAAATAATATACTTTCCAGTATCAGTAAAAATAATTGATCACTTACAACTACGTATAGTAGGTCAAGATGGTGATTTGATTAAACTTCGAGCAAAATTTCTACGATTCGTTTGCATTTAAAAAGCACATAAAATGGGTATTGTTTTCAATGCTAAGAAAAGCTATTTTAGCGGCTCAGTATGTCAGCAGACAGTCAGTCTGCAACGAGCAATCAAACGACTAACGCAACAAAATCAACAGTTTCTTCGAAATCTTGGTCTCGTAGTGCAACAGCGTGGTGGAAGAAGACAGGGAAGAAAAAAAATATTGAAAAAATAACTTGTACATCTATTTGTCGTGTGAGGAAAGATGGAAGAAGTTCTTAATGTACAAGCTCTAGTCATCTTTGATGAGTCTGTTTCAGATTATGAGGTGCACGCTCATCAACCATACACCTCACACGCATTCAATCAGAGTGATGAAATTCGAATAGCAATTCAGCATCAAGATTTGTGTGTACTATCATCCAAAAGTTCTCTACATATTTCTGGTAAAATTACCAAAGTGGATGGTAGTGCTCTAACAAATACTAAATTTGTAAACAATGCGATCTGTCATCTTTTCGAGGAAATTCGATATGAGATGAATGCGATTGAGATCGATCGCTGTAAGAATGTTGCTGTAACAACCTTAATGAAAGGCTACACTCTTTTTCACCAAGTCAGCTTAAATATCTTGAAAATTCGGGCTGGACCAACATTTCAGAATTAGGAAAAATAACCGATGCTAATGGAAACTTTGATGTCACAATTCCTCTGTCATTGATTTTTGGTTTTGCTGAAGATTATTAGAAAATTGTAGTAAATATGAAACATGAACTCATTCTCACAAGATCGAGAAGTGATTTGAATGCTGTTCTGCAAACATCTACAGCAGCACAGGGAGCAGCAGCTTCCTACGAAAACTTTAAAATTGAGCTCGTTCGTATAGAGTAATTAATGCCTTACGTCGTACTATCAGATCGCAGAAAAATAGAACTATTCAACTACATTCAAAAAGATGTACCAATTCACATGAGTTTCCGTTCATGGGAGCTGTACGAGTATCCGGTTCTTCCGACAGCAAGGCAACATGTTTGGACAATAAAACATCAAATCAGTTGGAGAAACCACGCTTTATTATTCTTGGCTTCCAAACAGCGAGAAAAGCAAGCAAAACAATTAATGTTAGCTTATTTGATCATTGTAATATTAGTAATGTAAAATCTTGCTCAACTCTCAGAGTTATCCATATGGAAATCTCAATCTTGATATTTCAAATAATCAGTATGCTTTACTTTATGATATGTACGCAAAATTTCAAAATGCATACTATACTGAAAGCGCTATAATAGACCCGCTTTTAAGTAAGACAGATTTTAAAGAGTTTGCACCTCTCATAGTCATTGATTGTTCCAAACAAAACGAGTCTATTAAACAGGCAGCTGTAGACGTTCGTCTTGAATTTGAATGTAAAAATACTGTACCTGCGAATACAACAGCGTATTGTTTAATTTTGCATGATCGCATTGTAACGTATAATCCTATAAGCGGTGATGTAAAGAAACTTGTATGAAACTGTGTATAAAGCTTGTATGATAAAAACTAGTTAGTTAGTCAGCCATGGGTCAAAATAGTAGCAGCAACAACAATTCGAGCAACGAGAAGAAGAAAGATGATGGTAAATCAACTCAATGGAAGTATTATAAGGCTGTAGAAAATTCTGATATAGTTGTGGAAATAAAGAAAAAATAGGATTTCCTCCACCCCAAGACGTTGACTATAAATACGTGATGATTCAAATGAACTTGTCAGTCGATTATTAATAGCTGAACCATGCGATATGGATAAGTGGAAGAAAAGCTTCTCTTCAGCGGGAAAATGAGGAGAGGAACATCAATTTCTCGTTGAGTCGGAAAAATTGAATGAAAAAACTTCGGTTTCGTATCAAGAAACAGCGACAAATACTCAAAAAGATTCAAAAACCCAAAACTCTTGTTTTCAAGATTCATTCTCAAGTTATAGAAGCCGTCCGAGTAAAGGCACCAACACTGATTTAATTAATTTCAAAGATGAGCGTTGACTTGTTTGGACGACATTTGAATACCTTAAAAGAACCTCCCGGCATTGGATATAAAGTCACTCCTGATAGTCAGTATAGTTTATAAGACAAGAGATTATGCAACGTAGCAGATCCCAAAGAACTAAACGACGCTATAAATTTAAACACGCTGCACAGTGTTACTCAAACTATAAAATCTGATTTAAAAAATGAAATATTTAAATTAGATGAAATAGTTGAGTTACACAGAGATGAGATTGAGAAAAAGCTAAGGATACTTACCATTAATATTGAGACATTAAACAAACTATTACTTGAACTAAATAAGCATGGATAAGTATTCTATCAATACAAAAAAGCATGGTTATGACAAGTTGGATAAATCTGCTACCGATGAAAAAACTAAAGAGTCTGTTTGGAAAAAGTGTACTAGTATCTTCTCAACGAATAAACATTCTGGTCCCGGCCGAGAAGGTTATGAAAAATTGTAAAAGCTATGTTTGTAGTATAAAATAAAATTGCAAATCTGTTTTTAATAAAATAAATTGTTTTATTTACACCCAATTATCCTTCCTCGATAGTTTGCTTGGGAACAGTTTTGGGGACAGCTCGCCTGGTCAATAAAACAGGGTAGCTCGCTGCAAACAGGGAGTGGGCGGGGCGGTTGGGCAGCTCACTGGCGTCTGCAATGGGGCCAGTGGGACGCTGGGAGTGGGTCAGCTGATAAAACAGGGGGCATTGCAGGAATCCTGTTTTACCAATTGGTCGGTAATGTAGGAATCTTTTACCCATGGTCGGTAGACGGTGGCGCAGAACCCGCCTGGGGCAGTAGCCGCTCAGCACCTACTACTTATGAGATTTAATAATTTGATTGACAAGCTCGTGGTTTTTGGGAATTTATATTATAGTTTTTTTGGTTTTATAAATACAGTTTGGCAAGGTTTTACACAGCCCATATAGCACACAATGCTCCAGTAATATTGCTGGGAGTTTACTTTGGTAAGTAAAGTAGGATAAATTATGTTGCTAGAAGGTTACGTAACCAGCAGGACACAGTCAGGCAACATTGCTGCGAAGTGGAATGTCCGTTTTAATACTACACCGATCCGATCGATATTCTATTCCGACCCGTGAAAAGTAATACTACAGTAATATTGTAGTAAGCTTACTAAACCTTCCCAGAACATTAATATATTAAATTTATTTTCGGTTTTTTAGGTAAAAAACATCGGTACTTTGTAATATTACAGTAATATTGCGAAATGGTACCACAACATTGCTGGAATCTTTAAAAGTTGGCCGATGTGAAACATGTGACCACTGATTACATTGTAGCAATATTGTCGTAAGATTGCATAATCTTCCAAGAATATTAATATATTGTGGAAACTCTTTTTCGGGTTTCATACAAAAATTTCTTACATACGAAATATTCCAGTAATATTGCGAAATGTTACCACAACATTGCCGGAATATTAAAAAGTTATTATTATTGCAATATTACTGGAATATTACTGGAATATTTCCTACGGACGAAATTTTTGTATGAAGTCCGAAAAAGAATTTCCAGAATATATTAATATTCTTAGAAAACTATGCAACCTTACCACAATATTACTAGAATGTAATCAGTGGTCACATGTTTCGCTACAGCCAACTTTTAAATATTCCGGTAATGTTGTGGTACCATTTCGCAATGTTTCTGCAATGTTACTGTAATATTACAAAATACCGATGATTTTTACCTAAAAAACCGAAAAAAATGTAATATATTAATGTTCTAGAAAGGTTTAGTAAGCTTACTACAATATTACTGTAGTATTACTTTTCACGGGTCGGAATGGAATATCGATCGAATCGGTTTAATATTAAAACAGACATTCCACTTCGCAGCAATGTTGCCTGACTGTGTCCTGCTGGTTACGTAACCTTCCAGCAACATAATTTATCCTACTTTACTTACCAAAGTAACCTTCCAGCAATATTCCTGGAGCATTAGGTGCTATATGGGAGATTATGCTTAGTATCTAAGGTTCGGATACCTATAGTTTCTAAAATGAGGTTTTGTTTAAGGTACGCTTATTTTCTACGGAGCTCGTTGCTCTCGTAGGAGATAGTTAAATGCTACTTAGGAACTAAGGTTGGGGTTGAAGAGTGAAGGGAGACTAACCAGCTCGGGAGATGATGACGTCTTCTCCGATCGTTGAGAGGTTGACTCGGTGAGTCCTGCAGAATCTCTCGATGTGGTTTGATTTATAGCTACCTTTAACCTCTTTAACTCGATTTTTGCTTCCTCGCGGCCTGCGATGATCCAACAAAGGTTTTCTACGTCTCTTTGATTGAAGGCTCGGGAGCGTCTCCGGCGCCTGTGATTGGTTACCTGGGTGTGAAGACTTGATGTGGCCGTGATCGACCTCAGAGTGTCTATTATCTGTCTGTGGTATTCTACCACTAGAGAGGTGAGTCTACTCCGCATGTATGTCGTATGTGGGGTAATTTTCTACGCGTAAGTGACGGTCATGAGGACGTTCATTGGGATTCGGGTACATTTTTTTGATCATTGCCTTTGAACATAATTATAGTTTCAATGGTAATTGTTTTCTGAGAGTGACGGCTCCTCCAGCAGATTTTATACTCCATTTTTCCATTTTTACTATATAATTGCTTCCACTCCGAATGTGTACTACTGGCATATCCTCTTCAAATTTAACTACAATTTCTCTTACTTCTTCGAGCATATACACCTAGAGGAAGCATGTTAGATGGTGGCAGTGTCGCCAGGCGAGTCGAGCGAAAGAGAGAGAAAGAGATAGTTCGGAGGCCCCCTCCATTTCCCGCACAAACATGTGATTGGTTATGTGCCTCCCTTCCTCTCTAAGCTGAGTAACCGTCGACTATATCCAATTACATCGCTGTATATAGATATATTTAGTTAAGTAACCGTCGGCTGTATCTATATACATCGCTATATATAGATATATTTATATGAAACTTATGAAACTAGACCCATATAGATTTATTCATCGACTAAAAAATCAGTATCTTCTAAAAACTGAATAACTAAAACATAAATTTACTTTTACTGATAAATAAGAGTATTTCTTAAAGTGTATAATGCACTTGGACTTTCCTGCACTCGTGCCTGCTATAGAAAACTTGCAAACTACAGTTTTCTTATATTTCTTGAGAGATTTAAGTGCTTTTTGCAAAAAGCTATACAAATAGATGTAAGTATTACAAATAGAGGCAGCATACTGTGGAGTGTTTCGAATTACAATCAGTTGAATATATAAATTTGGACGCAATGAATCCAAATGCGTATGTATATCTTATAGCATGCTCGGAAGTTTTAAACCGCCCGCGTCACTCGGACATAGGAGGAGCATAGCCCCCTCTTCCTCGCCAAATAACAGGGGGACTCCGAAGTATTTCTCTCTCTCTCTCTCTCTTTCCGAGGCTTACGGTGACGACACTTCTTAACACGGTATGCTTCGTCCATGTGTATATGCTCGAAGTCTTAGGCTGGAATTCATAGTCGACCCTCACCCTCACCCTCACCCTTCAACTCTTGAGGGGCCGTTAATTGGAAGCCCGCATTTAAGAATGGTGTCCAGACTTCACCAGAAGTCCAGAATTAGAATCAACCGAAAATTCGAATATTTCAGCTAAAAAAGTTACGAAAATAAATACAATAATTATTTGCAAATAAATAAAATACAACTTATTATAAATAAATAATTTTTTTATGTGAATTAAAACTACGATAAATGTATAATATCATTACTTGATTGGCACGACAATTACTAAAATAATTACTAAAAAATAATTACTAAAAATAAATACAATAAATACAATAATTATTTGCAAATATATAAATGCAACTTATTATGAATAAATAATTTTTTTACGTGAATTACAACTACGATAAATGTATACTATCATTACTTGATTGGCGCGAAAATTTGAGTTGCATACTAATTTTAGTATCTTTTAAATAAAAAGAAGAAAAGTTAGTAGAATAAAAATGTTTTTCCATAAATTAAAAATATAAATAATCAATTATACTAATTTTAGCTATAAAATATATAAGTAGTGAACAAAAAATAAATATATGGTAATATCTTTTAAATTATGAGAAGACAAGGTACTAGAACAAAAAGTTTTTCCATAAATTAAAAATATAAATAAGTAATAAGACGTTTTTAAAACCAAATCTATATCTACATATATATAATGATAATGACAAAGATTTCCCCAATCCATCAGCATCATTGCGTTATATATGCACGATTGCGTATATAATGCCGTCATTGCACTTCATATGTAATGTACCGAATCCGATTAAAAGACTACCTATGCCGCTTTTTAATATGTGATATCTACATTTCAAGAGTACGCACTTTTTATAAATTTACTTTACTATATGAATCAACGAATAACAAAGTTTCGTTTCGTATGACGTGATGACGGTCACTCAGGGTCAGAGAGGACAAGCTCTTACAATAACAGACTGTCATTCATAAATGCGGGCTTCCATGTAACGGCCCCTCAAGAGTTTGAGGGTGAGGGTGAGGGTCGACTATGAATTCCAGCCTTACTCCATACGGCCCCAGGGGAGGAGTGCGAAGTGACCGGATATATGTAGGGACACCGCCCGCGCGGTGGCAGCACCTCTCGCAGAGAGCAAGAGAGAGAGAGAGCGAGCAGCTCGAGTGTCGAGCTACCCCCGCGTTTCCCCGCACATGAGTCCACGCTGAGAGCCCGAGCGCAGCAGTCGTCTGGCAGACCTACCCACACAGACAGAGAGAATAAAGATCTACGTACAAACCTACAATCTACGGCATTATACCCTGGATGCCTCAGCTGTCCTACGCATCCCTCCCCCCCTTCACTGGTGAACCCGTCGAACGCCGAGGAAGAACCTCTACAAGGCGGACGAACACGAGGCGAAGCAACAGGCAGGCAGAGCAACACACACACAGCAGCAGCTACACACGCACGCACCCCGACCGACTACATCTTAAACACACACAGAGGAACATCATCAACGCTCTCAGCAGTCTCACCAACGCAATTACATCAGCGTTCGAGACGACGGCGGAGTAGGACTCCTCGCACCCTCCGCCAAAGCCGACTCGTACAGGCACGCCGACGAGTCGTGCTTTCAACGTGGTGCGCGCAGGCACGCCGGCACACACACGCAACGACCACCAACGCCACACGGGGAACGAAGCCGCCGTTGCAGCACAACAGCAACACAGCAGCAGCTTCTACCCCGGCACAGCAAACATCATCACCTCGCAGCAGCCGTACGACCTTCAGCCACAGCAGCACCGAAGCACAGCCAAGGCGCCGCTGCGTTAAGTCGTCCTTCGTCCAAGACGCATATTAGCTCTAAGGTAAACAAAACAATTCGACACGCGTTCACAGTATTTCCCGCGCAGTATACGATAGTCCGTAAATATTTTTTGTACACGCGAGAGACTCCATTTGTAGCTCGACAAAATAGTGTTTACGCGATTTCCGAAACGCGCCGTTTTTTTTCCGCAATTAGTGAAATTTCAAACGACGCGCAGTCATAAATTTCTGGCAAGGCGACAGTGTTTCCCCGGGAAGGGACGAGCGGTCATAAATCGCCGCCCACATTTTCCCCGGAAGGAGACGAGCGATCATAAATCGCCGGCTACGGGTTTCCCCGGAAAGGGACAAGCGATCATAAATCGACCCTACGTTTCTCCCCGACACGGGATCGCGATCGTAAAATTTGCCAGAGGTTTTCCCCGGCTGGAAAGCATACCTTTCCACCTTTTGCGCAGGCGGGAAAGCGAACGCCGAAAACCTTTTTCTCTTTTCCTCCCACCAACGCCGGCAGGGAGAAGGAGCGAGAGCGCCGCACGCATGCTCACGCGGTCGGGAGAGCACGAGCGCTGATTCACCGCTCACCCCCTCTCGTTCGAAGGCTGAAAATTCACACTCACCGACAGAGTGGACGAAGGCGACGCGGCGGTAGGGAGCAAGCTAGGCGCTTACGACGCACACTCGCGCAGCAGTACACGCGCAGCTTAGTAAGCACAGGCCGGCCAAAAAACCCCTACTCAAGCGAGTTTCATAGAATTATCTAGCGTCAAACGCACCGCGTAAACCCTGGAGCGCGACAAGTGATTCCCCGGATCTTTAAATTATTATTGAATGTTTTTCATTTATTTTTAAAATAAAGTCGACAGTATTTTAGAAATTTTTACATGCAACTATATTCGGTGTAACGCGTAAGATCCGAGGCATCAGTCTAGCATCCCAGGGGATAAAACTTCAATTAAATTCAACACAGTCTAGTGAGCCATTGCGATAACATCTAGTCTGCTAAGATACAACATTTATTTTATCATATAATCTATTTTTCTCATTGTAATATTAGTCATTTAAGTACACTCTGTAAAAATAAAGAAATTGTAGAAACCCTTATCATCCTCCTCCCCCCCACCAACGCACAGCTCTAAGTGGAACCGCAGAAACCCTTATCCTCCCCCTTCCCCCACCAACGCACAGCTCAAAGTGGGACAGCAGAAACCCTTATCATCCTCCTCCCCCCACCAACGCACATCTCAAAGTGGGATATCAGAAACCCTTATCCTCCCCCTTCCCCCACCAACGCACAGCTCAAAGTGGAACCGCAGAAACCCTTATCCTCCCCCTTCCCCCACCAACGCACAGCTCAAAGTGGGACAGCAGAAACCCTTATCATCCTCCTCCCCCCACCAACGCACAGCTCTAAGTGGAACCGCAGAAACCCTTATCCTCCTCCTCCCCCCACCAACGCACAGCTCAAAGTGGGACAGCAGAAACCCTTATCCTCCCCCCTCCAACGCACAGCTAGGAGAGGCAACGCAGAAACCCTTACCCTACCCTCACGCTTTCACGCTCAAGTCACATCGCGCGAGCCGGCCGCGCGCACCTACAGAAGGCAGCTAGTGCCAGGGACACCGTCCCCTGGACAGTTGTCCTCTCCCGGAGGTGCAGCCCAGCACAGCTGACCGCGACCGATCCACCACACAACCGGTCGCACGGTCGTATCCGCGACTAGTGAGCGACGCAAGCGCGATCCCAGCTCCTCAAGCCCCCACACCTTACCACACACCGACGACATGACGAACGCCCAAGCAAACGAAGAGCACACAGTGCCAACCCAGTCTCCACAATCACGCACGACGACGCAGAGAACACCTGAGTTTCTTCAAACAATCAAGAAACTACAGGCAGAACGGATAGCAGATCTCCAGCGCAATGCACAGCAACGAGCCAACCTGCAGAGTCAACTTACCAAACTGCAAAGCGAACATCAAGCTTTCCGTCGACGATTACACCGCGTAACCGAGCAGCTGCGGCACCTCCATCCGCACCCACGTCCTCGCAGGACGTCTACTACATCAACAACCACAGACGATTCAACCAGTTCCATTCACATCAGCAAAAACAAGAAGCACCCTAACGACAGCCCTCACAAGCACACGAAACACAGCAGACCAAACAGCGACAGTCGACAGCACAACCAACAACGCAAACAGTCCAAAAGAAAAAACAGAGCGTCAACCCCCTTACAACCTCATAAGGAACACAGCAAGCATACGAGATGCTTTTACCATCGACGATTTGGCGCAGACGCCACACACTGCACTCCTCCGTGCGACTACATAACGACGGCAGAAGATCAGCAGCCATCAACAACCGCAGCCGACTTAAGCGAAACACGGCTAGCGGCATACGAAGAGCAGATCAGCACCACCACTGAAGCAACACACTGGCACCGCCACCTCACACCTACAGGACCGCAAGACGACTACCAGACGTCGGTCGCACGTATAGACGCATCCGGAGCTTCACAGTCACCGACATCCACATTTCGGCTTAGGCGCCCACATGCCTATTCACCGCACACTACCTCATCTCGTGCTTAACACGTGGGAGACTGGTGTACGGCAAAAAAGGATGGAGATCGAAGACTTCCAGACGTCCTTACTTACTCATCAATCCCCTCACTTCCTCCTTCAAAACTCATTCCCTCATTTTCCTTCTGCAAAACCTGGTAAACCAACCGGTAACACAGAACCACATGACGCCCACTAGACGTCGGTCACACGCACAGGCACCCCTAGAACTTCACAGCCATCGACATCCCAGCATAGGCACCCGCAGACCTATTCACCGCACTCCACCTCATTTCCGTACCTTACACACGGGAGGCTGGTACGCGGCTATAAAAGGATGGAGATCGAAGACCCCTAGATGCTTTTTCCCTAACCCCCTCACCCTCCCTTCTCAAAACTCATTTCCTTATTTTCCCTTGTAAATAAAAATGAATCAATCACTCTGTACATATTGTAAACAAAAATCACGCAGCATTTTTGTACCGCGAACCTATACTCGCACATCATCCCTTTTGCGAACCAGAGTCTACTAGACGCAAGCAAAACCATTGTTAACCCGCCTTTAAGCTTTCTTACACTTGAAAATTCTTCGTTATACAAATCAGAGTCTACTAGACGTAAGCAAAAACCATTGTTAACTAGCCTTTAAGCTTTAACATTAAGGCAAACTACGCGACTTAACAAGGTATACAACAACACTTTGTAAAACTCACAATATTCTAACAACCTTGTAAACTCCGTAGCAATCCAAACAAACTTTGTAAACTTCGTAATAACTTCGATAAACTTTGTAAACTTCGCAATAACTTCGATAAACTTTGTAAACTACGCAACAACTTCGACAAACTTTGTAAACTACGCAACAACTTCGACAAACTTTGTAAAACAACTTTGTAACAACCTGCCAGAAGACTGCTACCAAAACTTGTAACCCTTTTCACAGCCAGAATCACCCCAAAAAACTCGCAAACTCTCTCAAACTTTCAACCTCACCACAGTCTTGCAAAACTTTCATTCTAACTACATTCGCAAAACTTTCAATCTAACTAAAGTCGAGCAAAACTTTTAACTCTTTTTCAACCTAAATTCACATCATGGAGTCAGACAACTAAAACTACATACTTTCCAAAACTTTTAATTCAATTTCAAACTAAATTCACATCATGGAGTCAGATCAAACAAACTAAAATCAAAGTCAAATCTAATTCAACTCAAATCTTGGAGTCAGATACCGTCTCTAAAATCGCAACAAACTACACACTCTCGGTTTTCCTTTTTTCAAAAAAAAAAAAAAAAAAAAAATTTCGTAGGGAGTAGTGTAGGGACACCGCCCGCGCGGTGGCAGCACCTCTCGCAGAGAGCAAGAGAGAGAGAGAGCGAGCAGCTCGAGTGTCGAGCTACCCCCGCGTTTCCCCGCACATGAGTCCACGCTGAGAGCCCGAGCGCAGCAGTCGTCTGGCAGACCTACCCACACAGACAGAGAGAATAAAGATCTACGTACAAACCTTCAATCTACGGCATTATACCCTGGATGCCTCAGCTGTCCTACGCATCCCCCCCCCCCTTCATATATGATATGCGCAGAACAAGGCGGCAGTCGCAAAAATTCAAAGTTTCAATTTAACTCGGGTCTACATACCTTGTAGAAAATTCAATTGTGAACTTTTCTACGTAAAATTAATAATAAAAAAAACTACAATGGATAAATAAAGAAAATACATTTTTGAACTTTATTTTGCAATAATGACAATGTTTCATGCTATAACTACAAGGTAGAGAATTTAAGATCATTATCAGTACAATAACACCTACCAGTTCTAACAGTGAAATTGTTAGTGGCACGAACTTCAAAAAATTTTCCTATATGATATTGCCAGGACTCCCGGACTATAAGGGATTACATTAAGTTTAGCATTGTTATTTTTGTTACTTGTTTTTTGAAGCTCTTTTTTGTTTTCTTGATACACTAGTATAAATATTTATTAACTTGTTAAAATTAAATTTTATTACGAATTAATTAATGAACCCTTTATGGAATTGGCTGCAAAACTATTTAAACAAATTTTTTTTTCCAGTTGATGAGGAAACATGAAAAATGTTTTTAAATTGACGATATACTTATACTCTTAATTTTTTCAATTCAACAAAAAATTGATATTTTATGAGTAATTCAACACAAATTTTAATTATTATAGTTCATCATAGAGTTACAAAGTTCAATTATTATATCTGTGGCTTACAGGAAGAACCACTTAAGTGACTTTTTCGTGTTTTCGAGAAAAAGCGATTTCAATGTTTGGAATAATACGTAAGATCGAAATGTCAGAGAAAAGATCTAAGTATTAGCTCATTTGATTAGATATCTAATACAAATACAACCGTTGTATTACATTTGTAAATAGTTTCATTCTCGATGCGCAAGCTAAACAAATTACTCGAGTTCAGTGGTTCTGCGGGAACTTTACAGATAAGTGGTTATGCGGTCACTTTCTTTCAGGGCTCGTAACTAATGAAATTTGCGATTTAAAAAATTCGGGCGTGGCATATTTTTAAAGTTTAACTTATGCCCTTTCTAATGGTGTAATTGAAATTTTCGAAAATTGTTATTAACAATGACAAAAACTGTTTAAAGGAAAAAAGCATGGTTTTTCCACAATTTTTTTTTAATTCGAAATTTCAAGAACGTTTTGAATGAAATACATGTTCAAACTTAAAAGATACTGATTTGGGGGTGATTTGGGGGTTGTTTTTGAACCTCGGTGTGGTCAAACTGGCGCATATTATAATTGAACATTTTTTACGAAGACTTTTACGAATTTTTTATTCAGAAACCAGGCATTTTTGGAAAAAATTTTCAAGAGTAATAAGTTCTTAGAATTAGCTAAGGAATACGTAAGAATTTTATCAGAGCGATCCCAACAATTTTTTTTTTTTTTTTGCAAATTGACAATTTTAAAAAACCGACGTATATATCGGTATAGGTAATTAGATATATCTTATACAGCTTTAATGTACTCCACATGGTGTATCGCGCATGAAAATAAAAAAAACGAGTGCACTTAAGTAGTTCTGCGGTAGCATTTTTACGAGAGACGCAGTTAAGTGATTATGCAATCGGCTGCATTTAAAATATTTGTGCATTTCGGAAATCCTACTATTGTACAATGAAAAAGGGTACTAAGAGCACCTCGAATTCGACATAAAAATATTTTTCACAAAATGTCACTTAAGTGGTTCTTCCTGCAAGCCACAGATATATAACAATATTTTTTTACAATAAACGTATCAAAAATTAATACTTTTAATTTTAATAAACAAGCATGCATGAAATTTATTTAATTATTTGAAATAGTACATAAGTATTCTACTCTTACGTATCAATATTAAGATACTTAAATATTTTAATATTACTAATATTTTTTAAGATGGCATGAAGTATAATAATACATTTTAAACAACATTAATATTTTTTATACAAACATTTTCAAAGTTGGTAATACAAATGATCAAAAAAAAAAAGTTATAACATTGCAACTATAATTTATAAATTTTAATATTATTAATATTTTTTAAGATGACATGAAGTATAATAATATATTTTACACAATATTAATATTTTTTTATACAAACATTTTCAAAATTGGTGATACAAATGGTAAAAAAAAAATGTTATAATATTGCAACTATAATATAAATTTTAAATAAATTGTACTCTTCATCTGATCAAAGGTCTTAAGATTATATTTAACTTTTTTATGCAGAAATATTGTCAGATTTACTTTCTCCCAAAACAAGTATATTTAACCGTATGAATCACAAATTTTTAAATATCATATACAATTAATAAAAATATTGTTCACAAATTCTGCTGAAATAAAATAACATTTTTATTACAATTGTTAGTTTTAGTTTTTTTTATTATTATTAGCAGCAGTCATTACGTCGTTCATATTTTTATGACATTAATAGTTATATGTATGTATATTTATTCTTTTTTATCATTTTATCTTGTAGTTCAAGAGCTAGGAAGAATACAATACTCATGTTCTTCTTTGATTTAATTACACTTCACTTTTCAATTCATTATACAAAGCTTTAGCCCTACTACAAAATCTCAGATGAGATCTCAGATGATATCTCAAGTGACATCTCACCTGGGATATATTACACCAGAATCTCATCTAACCGACTTTTACAAATTTTTTGTTCATTATATATTTAAGACCATTCCTATTCAATTGCAGTGACTATTTTTGAAAAATTCAAACTCAGAAAATTAAAAAAAATTGTACCATAATTATCTAAGCCTGAAATTTGTAAAAATTTCAAGCTCAAATTTTTTAAATTTTCTGAATTTGAATTTTTCAAAAAAAGTCACGAATTGAATAAGAATAGTCTTAAATACATAATGAACGATAAATCGGTGAAAATTGATTAGAAGAGATTTTGACGAAAGATCCCACATGAGATGTCACCTGAGATATCAGCTGAGATCTCACCTGAGATTTTGTAATAGAGAAGGATTTACACAATCAAAGATAATTAGCTTACCGTTTGAAAGGTAACCTATGATAGAATCGCAGGATATTTTTGCATATTATCGTATGATAAATGTACTGATAATATTATGTAGTATGTTCAAATCAATCATAACAGGATTCTATCTCATCATGAAAAATTGGAATTTTGAAATTAATTAAAACCCATTATTTCATTGTTCTATTCTCATTTATGGATGTACCATGAGGATGGTGTATGTGGCAGAATCCTGTTATATTACATGATCAATTTGGACATGTCACACAATATTATCACGCGATAATATGAACATATTTTTCATAAGATAATATCATGCAAGAAATTATGCAATTTTTTTTTATTTAAGTTATGCAGTTCTATCACACGATACCCTTCAACAGGGCTTTAGTTTTGTGATCCAAATTTTGTTGGGTAATAGTAATCATAAAGATATGCAAATAAAAGTTAATTTAGTAAAAACGAATAATATTACTATTATTACCAAACTACAATTACGATTGCAAATTTAGGTTAAACTTCAAATTAGTATATTTTAACAATTCATGATAAAAATATAAATATGTGGAAGAATTTAGATATTAATATTATTCTTATTATTCATATTGTGTACATTGTATTCTACAGAATCATTCTATACAATTAAAAAATATCTATCATTATATATTTTAATTTTCATCATCTGCTAAGTTAACGATGATATTAATTACACACATTTACATTGTACATTGTAACTGGATATATTAAATAGTGTAACCATATGTGAATATCACATAAAAATTAAAAAAAACAGTCATGTTTAATGTGATATGTAACTTTGTTCTACATTAAAATAGGAGTTATTCGATGTTTGTGAATACTTTGTACAATTCTTGTGGAAAGTTATGATAAATATAAAAGAACATAACTGTATTTTCCCTAATTCTTATATCTTTACTTTACATCAGTTTATAATCACATGAAATCTTTCACTGTCCCCTACCTTTAAGCATTTAGCTTATTTGAACAAAATTTTCTTATTTGAAGGCTTGATATATCCTCCAAGCACTGATACTAAGTGCTAAGGTTGTTATCGTTGTATGTAAGATTCTTCGTCTACAATCATCTTTTCTGACTAAAAAAGTTGGTGATGATGGTCCTAAAACTGCAAGTACTTCAACATGAGGTAATTTGCTGGTATCTGTTTCTACTTGGTATTGACAACATGGATCAAATTGCCATGAAACAGTGTACAAGCCACAAGATACAGCTGCTGTGACACCAAGTGGACCACTTATATATGGTCGATCACCCCACAAAAGGCCTAAGAAATATAGGATTATATATTTTTAAATACTTTTTAAGGGCAGTAAAATAAAATTTAAAAAAGTGTTATTGAAGGTACAAATACCAGTCACTATTGCTGCTACACCTGATAATGCTGCTGTTTTATGAAGGCAATTACCAACTGAAATCCAACGAGATGTTTCATCTCCTAATTTAGAAGGTTCTATAACTATTAACTGACATTCTGATTCCAATGCCCTTTCAAGTTCATATTCAAAACTTTCATGAGCATTTTCTCCATCATATACTTCACGAATAATAGCGACCTTTTTGGTGTCTTCACTGAAAATTCATAATAAAATTTTAAGCATAATTACAATTATATGCAGAATTATTTTGACACGTACATATATTTAAAACTGTAGTTTTCATCTTTAAATCGTTTGTCAAAAATGAATACATATACATATATACATGTATTTTGATTTTTGTTTTCCAAGTGTTACGTAAGATGTTTATTTAAATTAATCATGTTTATCGTCAACTAATATTAAATATGTCATGTTTATAATTAAATATTCAAGTAGGTATTTTTATGATTAATTAATAAAGTATTTCTTTCTTTAATTATAAAATCTAACATTTTTAAAAATATATAATAAATCTAAACATAACCATTGCAACAGATAGATTCATACTAACAACATTTATAATAATTCAGATTACCTATAGTATATTACTACTTTATTATAAAATATTATTAAATTTAAAAATTGCATTATAGTAATTTAAAATAATAAATTGAATGTTAAACTTATTGGCTGCAATGATCTTATAAAAATTTAAATAAATAATAATGCTAACATTTTATTTCATTTTAGCAGAAACTCATGGATTGCATACGAAAATTAATTTTAATGATAAAAATATCTTTTTAAGAAAACAAACCTGTCATTTGCTTCATCTACCATTTTTTCGATCAGCCAAATAAATACTGAAACAACGGTTCGTGCGAACCAGAAAGGGTGAGCCACATGGTCGTATATACGAATGTATTGAAGCGTCGTGTTTCTCACGTTCCCTAGGGATCCTCGGGGGATCGTCAGATCCGTCCTACTCATGAAGTTGCCGATAATACCTATAGCTATGCGCGCAGCAGTAGCGCCTGATGTTAGTTAGAGACATTCGAATTCGAAAAGCTAAAGGTCGCCACACAACTGTCGTGTATAAAAACGACATATGCATAAAAATCATGAATCAAGGGGATAGCAATGTGAATAAACATGTAACTCCGGCTAAATAATTAAATAAAGAAATTAATCTTTATCATTGAAGTATAAAAATAATAACAAGAATTATTATTCAAAATTTCTACTACTAAGTATAATATAATAACTAAGCATCGTATTTTTAATAAAACAATTACTCACATTAATATTTATATAGCTCAAATAAATCATCAAATTAATAATTTATAATTACGAGGAAAGACAATATAGCGGCTTACCGAGTAAAAGATTTGATAAAAGTGATCCAGCTTTTTCACGTTCTCGCTACGTACAGACTAGGTATGTATATTTCATAAAAGAGAAACTCTTATAGAGGCTTATAGAAGCAACAATGAATATTTATTCGTCTTCCATCTATTTCTATACAGACCATCCGCTTTTTTTTAATATTTATGGGCAGCTGAGAAACAGAGATGATCCAAATCATTTTTACCCACTCATCTCTGTTTTTACTTACAGTATTGTAAGAATCAAGTAAAAAATTTGTGCAAAACCTACGAAATGTACACAATTGAGCTTGTAAACTTTTTCCTTACTTGGAAACTCAGCTTATATTTAAAAGATTATAAGAAAAGATAATCGATAACAACTGTACTTGATTTGTTCATTTTCTGTAGTGTAATTTTGTACACAATTTTATTCAAAAGAAAATTATTGTAAAACTCATAAGGTTTTTACTCATTTTCTATTCTCATTTTCTATTCTAAAAATACCTTTTGCATGCTAATAAAATTGTAGAAAAAAAGGCAGAGCTTTACTGTATTTTGTGTAATTTTCTACAGCTAGACTAGGCGATTAGATGTTGTACGTGAGAAAAACTTTTCTACTTAATCTCCACTACTCAATTTGACTTAACACGTTTTAATTTTCGAATAAAGCTTTGCGGAAGCTAAGCAGGAAAAACAATGCAGCTTTCCATTATACCTTCTGCTGCTCTGCATCATATTCGTGTTTGGTCCAAAGAGAGCCGGAGTAAAGCTGAAAATAGAGAAGATCCAGCTCTGCTGTGTCTCTTGTGTTGTTCAATCGACCCTCCGCGACTAGCAATTATTTTATTTTTTTAAATATCGGTTAGCAAAAATGATGTCAATCGAACTGCACTATTCTTCGCTGCAATATTCGAACTGGGATACTTTTTCGCTTGCAATTATGAAATAAACTACTTTTCGTTGCGAAAATCTGATATGCACAACTAATATGAAGTGAACTTGTCTTTGTAAGGAATTTGAGCTACACTACTCTTCGTTAGTAGCGACGAAAATTACGAGCAAATATAATATAGTGGTTTATTGAATAAATAATATAAACAATCTAGCTTTTCCGCGTTTTCGCTTCGCACGAGAAACCCACACAGCATGGAATATACCGCAAGCTTACAAATGAAAGATACAATCAAGCATCCAATGTAAGCTATACGAAGGCTTCAAGAAAGATTCCAAAAAACTTCATCAATGCTAACGAAGGAATATTTCATGAAAGCCTGTAGAAAGATTACCGAAAGATTACATTGTAAGACGTGTACACACATTTAATATACCAGCTTAAGATTTAAAATCAAATTTGTATACATCGAAAGGATGAGGTGATACGTGACGTCATATGTAAACAAACCTCGCGAAAGACTTTTCGCACTATATAAGCGACGATTGCCGGCTACTTCCTCACTTCCGAGACAGTAGCTGACAAAGTGTATAAATAATAGCTGTGTCACTCGGTCTCTCTCTTCCCCCGCTGTTAACTAGCCGGGGGAAAGGATTATCGAGATGTACACAAATCAAATGTGCTCCAATATGTAAGTTTCAAAAATATCGCCTTTTCTATGTAATACTCTGTTCATTTTAAAGTATGTATGTTTATTGTAATAAAAAAATTTTTGACAGTTTCCTGATGAGGGCGACAATGATCGCCGAAACGTCGTTTCTTAAAAGAAAGGAGTTTTAATTTTTTAAACCCTTTCAGAACCATTGCCTCGGAGAGATCGATAATAACAACAAAAGAATTAATTACATTGTAAGGTTGAAACTGTGTTCATCAGGAATATTCCCCGCATCCTTACTGGAAGCTGCTCTAATGATTACGTGAAAGATTCAATCCAATTTTTCCAGAATCTTTCCAGAAGGAATGTTTTAACCGATTCCATAAGCTTCTCTAAATCAACTGGAAGTTGCTTCCAGGAAGCGATAAAGACAGACTTCGAAAGCTTCCCACAGAGAGTCAAAAAAGATTCGAGTTCTGCGATTCACAGAAACATTAAGGAAGCTTTCACTGCGCTTTCTCGTAAGGTTCAATGTAATCTTTATGGATTATTACTAGAAAGGATACTAAAAGAATACATGGTAACGTTTAAATTATGTTCATTTGGAGTCTTACTAAAAAGCTTCCGAGAAGCTCGCCTAAATATTACGTTAAAGATTCAATCCAATCTTTCGAGAATCTTTCTCCAAAGGATGCTGCAACCAATTCTGTAAGCTTTATCTAATCAATACGAAGTTTCTTCCGGGAAAGCTATCAAGTTAGATTCCGTAAGCTTCTCACACAGACTCAAAAAGGATTCAAGTTCTGCGATTCGCAGAAATATTCCGGAAGCTTTCACTACGCTTTCCCGTAAGATTTATTGTTATCTTTCAGGATTATTACCTGTAATGATATTGAAAGAATACATGGTAAGGTTTAAATTCTGTTCATTTGGACTGTTACTAGCAAGCTTCCGAGAAGTTCTCCTAAATATTACGTGAAAGATTCAATCCAATCTTTCGAGAATCTTTCCACAAAGGATGCTGCAACCGATTCTGTAAGCTTCACTAAATCAATTGGAAGTTACTTCCGGGGGGAAGCAATCAAGTAAGACTTCGTAAGCTTCCCATAAAGACTAAAAAAAGATTCAAGTTTTCCGATTCAAAGAAACATTCCGGAATCTTTCAACACGCTTTCCCGTAGGGTTCAATGTTATCTTTCGGTATTATTATCTGTAAGGTTTATGAAAGGTTTCACCGGATGGTTGACAATATATTCATTTGGACTGTAATTAACACGCCTCATAGAAGTTCTCCTAAAAATTACGTGAAAAATTGAAGCTGAAACATAGAACTTTACATAAAGCTTTCCTAAAACCTACATGAAACACTTATTTCGACCTTCGTTTAATCTTACGTAGAAGAATATATCAAGTAATTCTAAAAGCATTACTGAAGCAAACAAAAGTTTTCTGAGGAATTCAAATCTGTAAGAACTTTATAAACTTCGCGTATACATCAAAAATGACTCGAGTTATATGATACAAAATGATGCTTCCAGAAGCTTTTGTAGAAGAATCAGTATTATCTTCAATGAAACTTATCTGTAAAAGTCCAGTAAGATTACATCTCAACTTTTAAATAATCGTCATTTCAAGTATTGCATAAAAAATTAAGTTATTATTTCCCGAAGCATATTGACTTCCAGGACGACTGCATCAAATTGACATATATCTTAATACAAAGAATAACGTGGAAGCTTATGAAAAGCTTTCGTAAATATTACTTGGAAGATTACATCTTGTGTTTTAAAAAACTTTTGTTGTTAACTCCTGTAAAAAATCCTGAAAGCTGTGTTTGTAGCGAATTAGAACTGCTTTATGGTATGAAGGAGCCGACGTTCTTGTGCATATTATGAAAATTATGGATATATTATTTTATCTATTTTATGTATAAAAATCATGTAATTAATATTTCTTAAGTCTCTCCATATACTTTGATTGAATGATACTTGTATTTTTATAATAAAATGCAATAAAAGTTCTAACGACGTTGTTCATACTAAAATTTTAGGATATAACGTTTTAAACATGTTACTTCGGAAACATTACATCATATTAATTTCTTTACATACCTCCTTGGCTAAAAATAACTATAATTTTTTGAAATTGACGAAGGGTTGCAGCATTCTTTCTGGAAAAATTTTCGCAATATCGGCTTGAATCTTTCACGTAATCATTAGGAGAGTTTCTGGGAGACTTGTTAGTAACAGTTGTGACGGGGATCCCGTCGATGGCTGTTCGCCTGGACACCACCCGGTCAAGATACGAAAATCTTACACTCGGTGGTGTTTGCAGAGCAGCGAGAGAGCAGTCAGCTGTTAGAGCCAGCAGGACGGCGCGGCGCCGAGAGCAGCAGCACGAGGCGAGAGCGAGAGAGTGGAGGAATACAGCGCGTAGCAGCGCGCGGCAGCCAAGCAGCGGGAGCGAGAGAGAGAAGAAGATACGAGAAGGATGGAAACAACGAGCGTATGAATGCGTTATAGACAGACAAGAGAGAGAGTGGAGGCAAAGCGTATGCGCTGAATGATATTGGGAAAAGGTGGAGGGCTACGGCTCGATCCACAGCGCGCGTGCGAGCCGCAAACACGAATGTAAGCGTGCCGAAATGCGAAAATGCGTAAAGACGATTAGTAGAGCCAGACAAGCGTGTAAACGCGGTTTCGAATGTCGCGCGCATTTTTGGAGTATTGTAAAAGAGGGCGTAAGCATGCGAATGTGATATATGGTGCGAAAGCGTGGAAATGTGTGAAGGCGCGAGAGAGCGATACATCGGAAATGCGTGAGTGCGAGTGAGAGAGCGATAGACACCGCGAACCGGCGTAGTTGCCGAGCGCGAATAGAGGCAGTATCCAGCAGTATCCAGCGAGTCGAGTATCCAGGAGTATCGAAAAGTATCGAGTACCATCCGGACCGAGACACATCTAGCGAGACAAAGCGATTCTTTTCGAAGGCGACAGAACGCCAACAGAGAGAAATTTATATTTCTCTCTTTTATATTTTTTTGAGGCCTGCCTGCATACAGATCTCCAGTGTGAGAATATGCAGTGCAGAGCCTGTATTCTAAAATCAATTTTACTCGAGTAGAGCGATAGAGTCATTTTATTCTATGTACTATACTTTCGAGTGATAGAATTGCATACCATCTAAACTTTGACACTGGCTCTTATAAGTGTCCGCTAGGTGGCGACCTGCCTTTTTCTCTATGCTAGAGTTCTCTCTTGCAAGAGAAAAACGCAGGCCGAGACCACATAAATGCCGCTTCTCTTCGAAGTGGCGGGCGTCTAAGGAAGCTGTCAGAGCCTTACTAAGGAGTCCACTCTGACAGCTGGGACGGAACGCCAACAGAGAGAAATTTATATTTCTCTCTTTTATATTTTTTTGAGACCTGCCTGCATACAGATCTCCAGTGTGAGAATATGCAGTGCAGAGCCTGTATTCTAAAATCAATTTTACTCGAGTAGAGCGATAGAGTCATTTTATTCTATAAAGTACTTTCAACCTTACCATGTAATCTTACAGTATCGTTATATGTAATAATTCCCAAAGATTACATTGAATCTTATGGGAAAGCAAAGTCAAAGCTTCCAAAATGATTCTGTGAATCGCAGATCTCGAGCCTTTTTTGAGTCTTCTTGGGAAGCTAAGGAAATCTGACTCGATTGCTTCCCGGAAACACCTTCCAGTTGATTTACTGAAGCTTACAAAATTAGTTGCAGCATTTTTTCTGGAATGATTCCTTAAAGATCGGCTTTAATCTTTCATGTAATTTTAAGGAGAGCTTATGGGGGGGGGGGGGAGGTTGTTCGTATTAGTGCCAATGAAGATATTCTCAACTTTAAGATGCAATCTTTCAGTATCTTTAAAGGGAATATTTCCAGTAGATAACTTTGAATCTTATTGGTAAGCAGAGTGAAAGTTTCAGTGAGATTTCTTTGACGCGGAAAATATGAAACTTTTTTAGTATTCCACATAGCATGGAATGTTCCGCAAACTTACAAATGAAACATACAATCAAGCATCCAGTGCAAACTATGCATAGGCTTCAAAAAAGATTCCAAAAAAACTTCAGTAAAGGTTACGTTGTAATATTTCACCAAAGCTTGTATAAAGATTACCGAAAGATTACATCGTAAGGTTGAAAGTATCTTTATTAGGATTATTACGGACGAGCTTACAGGTAGCTGCTCCAAAGATTACTTGAAAGATTCCCGTGGATGTTCCGAGAATGTTTCCAGAAATAATGCTGCAGCCCTTTCCATAAGTTTCATTAAATCAATTGGAAATTGTTTCCACGCAGCAACTAAGTCAGACTCCACAAGCTTCCCATACGGCCTAAAAAAAGATTAGAGTTCTGCAATCCACAGAAACATTACAGAAGCTTTTGCTATGCTTTGCTGCAAGATTCAATATAATCTTTCGGGATTATTACATGGAAGAATACTAAAAGATAACATCGTAATGGTGAAAATATTATCATTTGGATTGTTACAAACAAGCTTATTATTTCACTTGTACTTGATTAAGTTTAACCTCCCTTATGTAAACCGTAATTGAAATTTCAACATAAACCTAAACCCTTATATCGACGGCTGAGATTAAAAGGCTGCTTATTCAGAGTCCGTTTCAAGAAGCTGCTTATTCAGAGTCCGGTTCAAGAAGCTGCTTATTCAAAAGTATTCTTTTTTTTTCAAATTTTGTAGTGGTAGCCCTGCGACAATTGAAATTCTGTTTTCCGGCGGAAAGAAGCAGTAAAAAAAATCGGGAAAAATTCGGAAAAATCGGGATAAATTCTGAAAAATCTATAAAAATTTTTTTTACTTCGGGGTGGTATTTATAAGAGGGAGGATTATACATATATGTACATGCGGGTTCTCCTAGCGAAAAAAAAACTATTTGGGGTCTAAAAATTCTAAAAAAAAATATTTCAACTTCGGGGTGGTATTTATGAGTGGAGAGGGTCACGTATATAGCTATACATATATATGGGATTCTCCTAGCGAAAAATATAACAATTTGGGGTCTGAAAAATCTAAAAAAAATTCTTTTGACATCGGGGTGGTATATGTTTGAGGGGGAGTATCTGTTCCGTCGGAAAACGGCATGTCGTGGGGCATGAGGCTCCATCTTTAGGCCAAGCCTCCTAGCTCAAAAACAAGTCATTTTTGGTCACGAAACTTCTGGTAAAAACGGGCACTGCTGTTCGAAAGATAAAAATGCGTAGATGACGCCTATATAAATTTCGAAAACGAAATATTTCCGGAAATTGACCAAACAACGGAAAAAAGGTACGATTTTTCGGTTATTTCCTTATAAGTCGAAAAGTAAGGGAGTAACGTGAAATATAGAAGAGAGCACATTTGTAGCTCTTAAAATTATGAACAAAATGACGTATCAAACGTCTTGATCGAATCAATAGAAGCGGAGATAGACGGTGCGGAAAAGCTTGCATATCTATATATATAACGGCGAGAGGAGAGTTATATATATAGATATGCAAGCTTTTCCGCACCGTCTATCTCCGCTTCTACTGATTCGATCGAGACGTTTGATACGTCATTTTGTTCATAATTTTAAGAGCTACAAATGTACTCTCTTCTATATTTCACGTTACTCCCTTACTTTTCGACTTATAAGGAAATAACCGAAAAATCGTACCTTTTTTCCGTTGTTTGGTCAATTTCCGGAAATATTTCGTTTTCGAAATTTATATAGGCGTCATCTACGCATTTTTATCTTTCGAACAGCGGTGCCCGTTTTTAACAGAGGTGTCGTGACCACTGCACATGCTAGGAGGCTTGGGCTACTTGTACGCGCGGCGCGAGCGAGCGGAGACACGTACACTGCGCATGCGCTGCGGCGCCGCCGACCTCGTGGCGACGTTATCAGCGCGCGCGCTCGTCTCGTCCAGTCCGTCTTGAGCTTCCAAGCTAGCAACTACGTAAGCTGCAAGCCTCGCTCAAAGACAAAGGAATTCGTTCCAACTACGTAAACTCGTCACCGTCGTCGTCGTCGTCTTATGCCGCGCAATTGTGTTGGTACTTTCTCTCTCTTTCTCTCATTCGCTCCTCTCTCTCTCTCTGAAACTAACGCGATCTCGATCTCCCTCGCTCTCGATCTCAAAGATCTCTCGATCTGATTTTCCTTTCTTTCTCTCGTCTCGTGCGTCTTCGCAACCTTCACCGCGTGCGTGAATTTCGCACGCGTTCGTCTGGAGTGTGTGGTGCGAAGCACGGCCACACATTCATTCACGTCCGTCGGGTTCTGGACGCAGATCCGGCGTCGCTCTCTGGTGCACCCGATCTCGGCGCGAGATCGTCGTTTCGTCTCATCGCACTCTGGTGCGTAGATCTCAGCGTGAGATCTCCGTCTCGTTCCATACAACACACTCTCACACGTTCACATCTCGTTTTTCGTTTCCGCAGCGTGTATTTTTCGAGAGGGGTTTTATGCCGCAATGCTTTCCCCTCTCATTCTGAGCGAAATAAACGTCAATTTATTTCGCTCAACCGAAGTGTTGTTCATTTCAAGTTTCCCGTTCCCGCCGTTTTTCCCGAAGAAATCCCAACCAGCAAACGCCTATTAACACAGGCTTTTGCCCGACAATTCAGTATCATATATATACATATACATATATATATGGATTCCCTCAGCGAAAAACATCACTATTTGAAGTTTAAAAGAACTAAAAAAAATTATTTTAACTTTAGGTTGGTTTTTATGAGGGGGAGGGTTACATATATAGCTATACATATATATATGCGATTCTTCTAGCGAAAAACAACAATTTGGTGTCTGAAAATTCTAAGAAAAATTCTTTTTACATCGGGGTGGTATATGTATGAGGGGGAGGATCATATATTGCGACGTAGCAATAATTATTGCTGCGTCGTGATCATTGTTGCACGGCCAGCTGACTTACTCTCGGCGAGTTGACAGCTCCTGGAGCGGAGCCAGTGCTCGGCGGCGCTCGCAGGAGTTGCCTCTGACCGGCCGCGTGCGGAGCGCAGGATGTGAGCTCCCGAGTCCCACCTGCGCGGCGCGTTGGCGCTCGGGAGGGGGCATGGCAGTAGAGGGGAGAGCGCGAGTGTGAGCGTGAGCGAGAGAGTGGGAGTCGAGCGTGTGTGAGATAGAGAGAGAGAGATAGTGCGCGCTTGAGAGAGAGAAGAGATGAATATAGCGACGCGAAGTTGACGGCGTTTGGAGCGCTCAGAGTTGACTTTACGTTAACTCGCGGACGTCATAGAGACGTATAGAGGAATATACGGGCTAGGACTCGATATATGTATCCTATGGTTTACTCGAGGATGATAGAGGATTTTTGAATGTCGCGCGCCTTGAGGATTATCTATAGGTGGAGCCACTGAATGGATATCGACATGATTGATTGATTGATCGATATCCATAAAGGGGGCGCGAATTTGCATATTAAAGGAAATAATAGAGGACGTTAATGGATTTTCTAACCAATGATAAAATTGGATTTGGAAAAGAGGGCGCTGGGGAAAATCACGGATAGAGGAATGAACTAGTGGTGGTCTATTAATGGCCAATAGAGGATTTATTTCAGATAAAGGACCAATTGGAAAATTCGGTGATTAGATCGACGCTTCCGTGAAGAAGGAGGCCGGGTGGGAAAAACGCGGCATCCTTCCTCGGACGAAGCGTCGACCGCGTCACTCTGTCGGCGGACGCCTTGGTGGTAGTCCGCACTCTCACTCCGTCCCTGGCAATTGTACTAGCAAGTCGTTTTTCAGCAGTAATTGTTTTTCTTCGCTCCTCTCTTTCTCTTGGGAAGCCATCTTGGTGTTGTGGATTTTGTCGAGGAAGCTTGGGAGAGGTTTTTCCGTTGGAGAACTATTGTGGAGGAAAATTGGCGGCAGAGGAATTCTGGTTGAGTAGATCATAGAGGAAACTGGTAATATTTTTAGTACATTTTTGGTGTTGAATAAATATTTGTGGCGGAGAGAGTTTCTATAGAGGATTGAGGCGAGGGTGACGCGTAGAGGAAATTTCGCGTTTCAGGTTTGAACTCGTGACCTCCCTCTTGTTTTTCCAACATAAATTAGAATCAGCGTAGAGGTTTATTTCGCGGCCCTTTTCAGTGTTCCTGACCAGCCCTGGAATTAGTAATTTGGCCGCGTGCCCATGAATTCATGTCGAGTTATTTCAAATCTGTTTGTTAACCGAATAATTGTGTAGAAGGAAACAGAATATATTCGTGATTGTTCTTAAATATATATTGATGTTTTGACATTTTTCAACCTGATTGCCACCACACACTCCCGTTTTCTACCATTGCAGGATTCCACGAGCCGAGAAATAAGAGTCAGCCGCAAAATTTATAAATAATTATAAATAACTGGAATCCCCGTGCGGGCGGGAAAGTTCCACGTTACAATATATACATATATATGTAAATATGGATTGTCCTAGCGAAAAACATAACAATTTGGGGTCTAAAAATTCTAAAAAAAATTATTTCAACTTCGGGTGGTATTTATGAGGGGGAGGGTCACATATATAGCTATACATGTATATATGTATATACATATATATGATCCTCCCCCTCATACATATATCACCCCGATGTCAAAAGAATTTTTTTTAGAATTTTCAGACTCCAAATTGTTATGTTTTTAGGGTAATATATATTAGGGTGACACAAAAATGCACGTGAGTGCCGAATCCCGTTTCCCATAAGCCTAATCGATAGTCTAGAAAACGACGAGGCCGACCACGTTTTTATTTTTTCGATTGAACAATTTTTCGTGCTGTCGCCAGCACTTAAAGTTTTTAATAGGGACTAGCGTAGGGTAAGCAGGTGTTCTTACGTTTTTGAACATAACTTACAAACTATTAAAGCTATTTCACATTTTCCTTCAGTAATCTTCTTACAGCATAGATACCAATAGATTGGAAAAAGTTTGGTCCAAAAATAATAATAATTAAGAAAGTGAACAGGTGCCGATTTGTTCTAAAATGCTTGATGTTTGGAGGCTTTTTAAGGTCCGTTCCGTTGCTGCTAGAGCCTTCAAATTTAAACACAGTAACCTCACATTCATGTAAAAGTGATTTCCGAAAAAATTTTTCAGAAAAAGTGTTTAGAATGGCGAGTACAATCAAATAAAGTAACGGCTTCAGTTTAAAAATATAGGTGAAAGTAGTAAATTTTTTTTGAGGGTAAGCTGACATGATACTTCTAGTGACCCTTGCTGCCCGAAGCGCAGAGACGCGACACATGTTCGACGGCCGTGGATCTTGGCTGTATGTATACTCCAGGTATACTCGTACAGTACTGCAGATGCTGGTTAAGAATGTTCTCTTACTCAGTGGAATACAACTAGCGGCGCTGCGACTCTCCCTCTTCCTCTGCTTGATTTCTCTCTTTCCGAAAAGTCTAAGTTGAGCACCCGTTCTACGCAATGACGAAAATTGGAAGGAAAGGAAAGAGGGAAAGTTGTAGCAAAAAAAAGGTAGCTGCGGAGGAAAATTCGAACCCTCGGTCGAGCCAGATGTCGGAGGTACCTAGAGAGCCCCGCATACCCTACCATAAATCGTACTAATACTGTGTATTGTTCTGTTTATCCCCTCATTAATTTTTTCAGTCACTTTACTACACTAAGTCACAAAAATTTAGTCAACTTTGCAAGGCTTGCGACAGCACGAAAAATTGTTCAATCGAAAAAATAAAAACTCGGTCGGCCTCGTCGGCTTCTAGACTATCGGTTAGGCTAATGGGAAACGGGATTCAACACTCACGTGCATTTTTGTGTCACCCTAATATATATATATATATATATATATATATATATATATGGGTGATTCTCTGTGAGATCGACCGGCCGAAAAATAGACCTCACTATAACTCTGGGAATTTGTTCTAGAGGTTGACACGAGTTACTCCAAATTTTTTCAGATTTTTTGAATTGATTGTCTTAGAGTTACAGCGGGTCAAAGTTGATAAAATTAGTTTTTTTGCATTTTGTGCTGATTTTCGAAAATTCATAGCTCCTTAGGAAAGCATTTATCACTATAGGGACATATAACAATTTTTTCTTAAAATTTTCTCAATTTTTCAAAAAAAATACTTTTGAAATCATATATATATGTATTACAAGTCATATGTGTAATTTAAACCTTGAAATTCAAAATTTTCAAGGTACGACCCATCGGATCCCAACCAAAATTTTTGTAAAGATTGCTTATTTTAGTAGAAAAGTTTCTACGTATGTCCCAACCCATCAGACCTGCTCTATTTCTTGCTAAAAATAAAGTTATTACTCATATTTTGCTACATTTGGCAAATAATGATCTACTTCCGCCTTTATAATTAGAAATTCATCTGAATTAATTATAGTATGTACAGTAGATATATATAATACATAATGAGGTGATATTTCTCAATGTAATAGATAACAATTCTATATGTATAGCGACTAAAATCTGGATTAATAGTTAATTTATAAAATAGTACTTACAGTCATTGACGTGTGAGGTGGTTTTAACTTGTTTTGCCGGACCAACTAATTTGAATCGCCTGTAACAAACAAAGAATAATTTATTTTAACAAAAAGAATTGTGTTCTCTAATTTAAAGTTAATTGAATTAAAAATAATAAAAGTATACATATCTGATGTTCAATGAGTCATTCACAGTATCTTCATATACACATGACTTTTGTCCAAGTGGACTTTTACACTTTAAACTTTCTCCAGGCTTCAGCTCAGACACTGTTACACACGCGGAGTACGAGTTTTAGAGGGTTTAAGTGCATTTTAAACAATATATTTTATTATAAATTATTGGTCCCGGCGCGTATGAGGTTAGGCAGCTGATAGCAGCAGCAGTAAAACTAAAGCTTCAGGTTATACTCAACATAATAGCACGAAAGTGCATTGGCGGCAGTTATACCCTGTATTAGGAATGAACAAGAGGGCGACAATTTCGAAAGCGCGTAGAATTTAAATGTATATAGCTGATTGTTTTATTTATTATGATGATTTTGTTTATTTCTTACATTATGGAATAATGGTTGAAACTATACATTGAACTATGCCGAAAACCAACTAAATATATTATTCAAATCGCACGCGCTTTCAAAATCGCCGCCGTCTTGTTCATTCCTAATACAGAGTATAACTGCCGCCAACGCACTTTCGTGCTATTATGTTGAGTATAATCTGAAGCTTTAGTTCTACTGCTGCTGCTATCAGCTGCATAACCTCATACGCGCCGGGACCAATAATTTATTATAAAATATATTGTTTAAAATGCACTAAAACCCTCTAAAACTCGTACTCCGCGTGTGTAACAGTGTCTGAGCTGTAGCCTGGAGAAAATTTAAAGTGTAAAAGTCCACTTGGACAAAAGTCATGTGTATATGAAGATACTGTGAATGACTCATTGAACATCAGATATGTATACTTTTATTATTTTTAATTCAATTAACTTTAAATTAAAGAACACAATTCTTTTTGTTAAAATAAATTATTCTTTGTTTGTTACAGGTGATTCAAATTAGTTGGTCCGGCAAAACAAGTTAAAACCACCTCACACATCAATAACTGTAAGTACTATTTTATAAATTAACTATTAATCCAGATTTTAGTCGCTATACATATAGAATTATTATCTATTACATTGAGAAATATCACCTCATTATGTATTATATATATATATCTACTATACATACTATAATTAATTCAGATGAATTTATAATTATAAAGGCGGAAGTAGATCATTATTGGCCAAATGTAGCAAAATATGAGTAATAACTTTATTTTTAGCAAGAAATAGAGCAGGTCTGATGGGTTGGGACATACGTAGAAACTTTTCTACTAAAATAAGCAATCTTTACAAAAATTTTGGTTGGGATCCGATGGGTCGTACCTTGAAAATTTTGAATTTCAAGGTTTAAATTACACATATGACTTGTAATACATATATATATGATTTCAAAAGTATTTTTTTTGAAAAATTGAGAAAATTTTAAGAAAAAATTGTTATATGTCCCTATAGTGATAAATGCTTCCCTGAGGAGCTATGAATTTTCGAAAATCAGCACAAAATGCAAAAAAAACTAATTTTATCAACTTTGACCCCCTGTAACTCTAAGACAATCAATTCAAAAAATCTGAAAAAATTTGGAGTAACTCGTGGCAACCTCTAGAACAAATTCCCAGAGTTATAGTGAGGTCTATTTTTCGGCCGGTCGATCTCACAGAGAATCACCCATATATATATATATATATATATATATATATAAATTCTCTCGGCGAAAAACATGACGATTTGAAGTTTAAAAATTCTAAAAAAAATTATATTTACTTTAGGGTGATATTTATGAGGGGGAGGGTCACATATATAGCTACATATATATATATATATATATATATAGGATTCTTCTAGTGAAAAACATAACAACTTGGGGTCTGAAAATTGTAAAAAAAATTCTTTTGACATCGGGGTGGTATATGTATGAGAGGGAGGGTCATATATATACATATATACATATACATATATGAATGGATTCTCTCAGCGAAAAACATATATACAATTATACATTACACACACGCATACATACATATATTATATATATATATATACATATACCGTGTGTCCCAGGTGAAACTGTCCATGCTGGACGTGTGGGTGGAAAAAATTTCAGCACCAAAAACTATGGTGAAAAAATTTATGGGGGTGAAGGGAGATCCTGGCGACTGAACGTGTGCAACCCACATGTTTCGTATTAGAAAAAGCTGCGTTCAAAAAAGTTAAAATTTGCACAATTAATATTTTTTGAAAAGGCACTTAATTCTACGTAAACGGCTGAATTCAACAGAATTTGAATGACAAAAATCGAATGATAACTTCTTAAGACAATGAGACTAGTTTGATAATTGTCACTTGTAGGATTCTGAATTGATAAAAGTGAAAATGCTCCGATTTTTGTGATTCAAGTTTTGTAAGTATTGGGGATCCTTACGCATAAACGTGAGTACGGCAAAAATGATCTTTATTTAAGAATTGTTGATTTGAAAATTTTGATTATATTTATGGAGGTAATTACACGGGTGACCCTCATTAGACCGCTGCAGCCAAGAGTTTCCCTCGGTGCAATAAAAGGCTAAGACCTCTCTCCGGCACTGGTACACGTGTGGCACGACATTAGAAAAAAGTTTGCACTCAAAATTTTCAAATCAACAATTCTTAAATAAAGATCATTTTTGCCGTACTCACGTTTATGCGTAAGGATCCCCAATACTTACAAAACTTGAATCACAAAAATCGGAGCATTTTCACTTTTATTAATTCAGAATCCTACAAGTGACAATTATCAAACTAGTCTCATTATCTCAAGAAGTTATCATTCGATTTTTGTCATTCAAATTCTGTTGAATTCAGCCGTTTACGTAGAATTAAGTTCGTGTTCAAAAAATATTAATTGTGCAAATTTTAACTTTTTTGAACGCAGCTTTTTCTAATACGAAACATGTGGGTTGCACACGTTCAGTCGCCAGGATCTCCCTTCACCCCCATAAATTTTTTCACCATAGTTTTTGGTGCTGAAATTTTTTCCACCCACACTTCCAGCATGGACAGTTTCACCTGGGACACACGGTATATGATCCTCCCCCTCATACATATATCACCCCAATGTCAAAAGAATTTTTTTTAGAACTTTGAGACCCCAAATTGTTTTATTTTTCGCTAGATGAATCCCATATATATATATGTATGTATAGCTATATATGTAACCCTCCCCCTCAAACATATACCACCCCGAAGTAAAAAAAAATTTTAATAGATTTTTCCGAATTTTCCCGATTTTTCCGAATTTTTCCCGATTTTTTTCACTGCTTCTTTCCGCCGGAAAGCAGCTTTTTAATCTCAGCCGTCGATATATTCTAAATACGTTCAATCCCAATACTAAATTAATAAAATATAAATAAACAAATTATGCCCTGAACCGGGGGCGATGACCAAATGTAAATTTCGATATTACCGTGGTAATGATGTCGTTGGGTAATTGGCCTAGATGAAAGATTTGTAATCTTACACACCATATATTGTTAATTTAAAACTAATAAGAAAGATTGGGAGTTTATGTTTTGTTAATTTTAAAAATATTTTAATTAGTCTTATTAAACACAAGCTTACCAGAAGCTCTACTGAAGATTACTTGAAAGATTTAAACCGATCATTCGAGAATTTTCTAGAAAGAATGCTACTACTGGATCCGTAAGTTTCGCTAAATCATTTGGAATTTGTTTCCGGGAAGGAATCTAATTAGACTCGATGAGCTTCACAAAAAAAACTAATAAATATTTCGAGTTCTTCGATTCAAAGAAACCTTGCTGCACCTTTCGCTACGCTTTCTCGTAAGATTCAATTTTATATCTTTCGGGATACCTGTAAGAATACTGAAAGATTACATTGTAAGGATGAATCTGTCTTAATTAGGATTATTACGCACAATCTTACCAGAAGTTTTCCTAAAGATTACTTGAACGAATTAAGCCGATATTTCTAGAATATTTCCAGAAAAATGCTGTAACGTATTCCGCAAGCCACACCAAATCAATTAAATTTACTTCCGCGAAGCGGATTACGGAGTCTCATCAAATGAGACTCTGTGAGCTTCCCAAGAAGACTAAAAAAATTACGATTTTTATAATTCAAAGAAATCTTACTGAAGCTTTCACTAGCCTTAATCGTAAAATTTAATGTTATCTTTTGCAATGATTACCTGCTAGTAGACCAAAAGACTACATTATAAGGTTCAAAATGAAATTCATGGATGAAATTCGAATTCAATTACCTGGAGAGGCATTATGATCATATATAATATTCGATATTATCACCAAAATTATATCGTTGAGTATGTGGTCCATACAGATGATTAAATTATAATTTAGAATTAACAAGAAACATTAATCTAGATCCATGATAAACAACATTATTGAAGAAAACGATGACTGATAAAAAAACGATTGTTCAATTAATCGATGATTATTTTACTAATCGTAATTTTTTCTTAAACGTCCTGTTTTAAAATAATTTAATTTATTGTATTTACTGATTATAAATATTACATGATTTATTAATAATTTATTAATAGAAAATTAACATTTCACTGTACATAAAATTGTAGGTGCCCAGTGCTCTGCGCGAGTACTTAAAAATAGTGGACTCAATGCACTGAAATTAAGTTCTCACAAGCGCAGGCAATGCAGAGGCAATGCCATCTAAGACTCGTATGAGGATGTAAAACTCAAAAAAAAAAAATTAACAAAACATAAATGTCTTTTGTTTCTTATAATTTTTTAATAACTGTAATTAATAAAATAGTAGATTATGCACTCGTGCACTAATGTACTCGCCTTCGGCTCCGGCTATAATTGTATGCGATTTGAGACATTATTTATTCCCGTGGTGCATATACTATTATTCTGCAGAAGGAGCGTAAAATGCGTATGCTGTAATTTTCCCGCAGGGCATACGCAGTTTACGCGCTGTGTGGAGAAAAAAATTGTCCGAGGTTAAATTCGAACACCTGTGCATAAAATTAGTGATCATCCATTCAGACCACTTACTCAACGACATCATTGTAATGATGACATCGAGTGTTACATATGATCATCGCCCCCGCTAGGGGATAATTTGTTTATTTATGTTTTATTTGATTTCAATCGTATTTAGAATATATAATGGTTAATTGCATATAAATATTGCACCTATGTTGTATATAAGAACGATTGAACTTAATCAAATAGATATATAATATTCAAGTGATCTTTAATAAAGCTAATAGTATGCTTATATGAAACAGTCCTAATTAAAACATTTAGTACCTTACAGTATAATATTGAGGTATCCTCACAGGTAATTATTTCGCAAGATAACATTGTATCTTACGGAAAAGCGATGTGAAAGCTTCAGTCAAGTTGAAGTTTGAATTGCAAATTTTGAACCTTTTTTAGTCATTTTAGGAAGCTAACCGAGCATGATTTGATTGCTTCCCGGAAAAAAACTTTCAATCGATGTAATAAAGCTTCTCGAATCGATTGCAGCATTTCTGGAATGATTCTCAAAAGATCTTTATAAATTTCTTAAGTTATCTTTAAAAGAGCTTCTGGGAAGATTGTTCGTAAAAGTCCAAATGATGATATTTTCAACCTTACGATGTAATCTTTCGGTATCCTTGCAGGTAATTAATCCGGAAGCTAACATTGAATATTACGAGAAAGCATAGTGAAAGCTTCAGTAAGGTTTCGTTGAATCGCGATGCTAAATCTTTTTTGTGTTTGTTTTTGAAGCTAACGAAGTTTGACATAATTGCTTCCCGGAAGCAACTTCGAATATATTTAGTCTAGTGAAGCTTCCGGAATCGGCTATATGGTTCTTTCTGGAAAGGTTCTGGAAAGATCGGCTTGAATCTTTCAAGGAATCTTTATTTATTTATAATTTAAAGAGCTTGTATTATAGTTACTTTAACGACATAGTTGATACAGTGTTTATTAATAAATGCTTAAGAAATAATGCAGTATTCCAAATGCAAGTTATGAGGAAGCTTGGAAAAATATTTCAAAAATCATCAGGAAAGGTTACTTTGAAATATTTCATGAAAACTTCTAGAAAGTTTAAAGGAAGATTGCATCGTACGCTTGAAAATATCTTAATTTAGATTTTACGTTCAAGCTTACGAGTAGCTCTCATACAGATTATTGTAAAGATTCAAGCTGATCTTTCAAGAATCTTTTCAGAAAGAATGCTGCAACTGTTTCCGGAAGCTTCACTAAATTAACTGGCTGTTGCTTCCGGGAAGCAATTATTCCAGACGCCATTAGGTTTCAAAACAGACTAAAAAAGGATTCAAGTTTCACTACGCTTTTCCGTAAGATTCAATGTTATCTTTGAGCATAACTGCAAGTAAAATTACCGGAAGATTACATTGTAAGATTAAAAATGTCTTAATTTGTATTATTACATGCAAGCTTATCAGAAGCTGTACGTAAAATCACGGAAAGCTTCCTATAAGTCTACTTAAAAAATTTAGAACACTCTTACATGATGCTTTCCTGAAAGATTGCTGTTTGGCTCTTTCGCCAAGCTCACGGAATGCTTTCAACCTGTTACTGATGTGGCCGATAGGTGGCGACCGGTTTTTTCATATCTGTGAGTGGTAAGAATGGATGGCGATTAGTATATAATACCGCTCAAGTTACTGTCTGCCAATCGATTGTTAATAGCGTGCGGCAAAATATGTGTTTATAGCGTATTAAATAAGGCACTTTGGATAGGAATAATTTTCGATAAAATGCATGATAGTCAGTAAGTAATATATAAGTATAATATGTAATATTAGTATTATATCTGTATAACAGAGGTTAGTGGTTAGTGCATAAACTAATTATTTTTTTACCAACCGTTATGTCCACGTGTAAGGCGCTCACCAGTCGACCACGCTCGCTGTAGTCGCGTGCGCACTTATTACACTTGAGCGTGCGCTCGGCCGCTGGCTCGCCCCTTACACGCTCGCTCGCTCGCTAATGTCCTCCGCTATACGGTTCGGCTGTGTTTCGGTACGGGCTACGCTCGCGCGTATGTCGCGATTGAAGCTTTTTTTCTCTCGACGACGGAAAGATTCCCAGCGCATGCCGTTTTCGTTGCATGTGCAGCCGCGCGTATGCTGTTTCGGGAACTGTAGATCGCCGTTGTCGTTTGTCGTATTATTATTCGTAATGAGTGGGGGGGGGGGGCTGCGAGTTTTCGAATTCGAGGAGTTTTATGACGGCTCTAGATGCCTCTGGCTGCGGGGAGATTGCTGGTTGCTCCGCTGTGCGAATCGTTGAGGCGTGCTATTTTACCTGGCCGGTCTTTCGACTGATTGTAAGTCGTTGTTTGTCAGTGTGGTCGCAGCGATTCCTTGTTTCGCCTGATGATCTATATACCTGCGCACCGGATCCCGCGCGTTGGCTCACTACATCGTGTAGGAGATAGCGTACTGCGGCGCTGCAGATTTTCCTGCTCGAGGCGCTGTAACTCGGGAAGTTTCATTCCTATTGAAATTTCACTTTCCTTTGGTCAATATGTCGGGATAATGGTCTTTCTAATGAGCCTAACCGTGTCTCGATCGCAGCTGATTTGCGTCCAGGAAATTGCCGCGTAGTCGCTACCACCTAGTTAGCGCTTCCTTGCCTCGCTCTCGCTGGTGGCGTGTCTATGTTTATGTAAGGGCAAGAAGGGGGGAGCTGATAGGTGGATGATGGCGGGGCGATACTGAGGTCGTTTTCTATTTATCGGGTTTTTTTCTGCAGCGATGTGTCCGTTGCTGCGGAAAGAAACGATGAAAAAACGACTGTCCTGCGGGTCTTCCGCTTCCGAAACCGCTTCGTTCAAAAATTCTACTGCACGCTTTGTTTTGTCTATGTGCACGGTTTTCGTTTCATTGTCGATGCGCAGGGTGACGTTATTCGTGCGGCTGTCGATTTTCACAATTTCGAAGGGGCCTGTGTACTCTAGTCGAACTTCTTGTGCTTGGGTTCTGGTACGGTGTAATATCAGGTTTGTGCTTCTTGCGCTCGACTCAGCTCAAAACTAGGGATGGCGAAGGGCTGTGTTCGCCGTCGGGCGATGGAGGCCTATTCCGATTGAATTCATTACCTCTCGCTCGCTCTTCAGATATATCAGCTCGTTCGTAAGGCGTAAAGTGCTGGTCCTCAAGATGGAGGTAGATGGTCTCGTTCGCGTTGCTCGTCAAGATATGGCAAGATATCTACTTCGGTTTCGCTGAGCGCCGGCTTGCACGTCGTGCGCGCTCTCCCGCAGCTGGCTTCGATCGCGACTTTTTGCGGCCGAGGCCAGTGTCGACTCGATCAAGGCCGCTGGGGAGACTGTCAATGCATCTTTTTAGTTGATATCGATGCGTATGCCGTGTTTACTTTTGATTGCGTTCTTCGCTACTTTGACTGCTAGTTTCTTTTTAGCTCCCCGGATCGCCACGGCCAAGGGAGCACCAAGGTCGACTGATTTCCGGTGGCGTTTGGCGCGACGTTTTCGCTTGATTTTAAGGGGTCCGGGGAGATAGACCCATGGCCTTCGCTACGACGATCCTGACCTGCGTTTGCTGATTCGTCGCTCGTTTCGTCCTGCTCCACCCGAGGTACCAGGAATGTCTGGATTGGGGCAGGCCCGCGCACGCTAACACAGGATGAGTTAGCTTCGCTTATCGATGAGTTGCTTATTGACATAAGTGTGTAAAGCCTCGGAGCTTTGCGGCTGAATGACGAATTGGCCTGCGACGCGCTTTGTCCCAGGGGAGCTACGTCCCGTATATAGCGCCATGCGAACGACGTCACGAGGCTCGCCTTGCTTGCTTCCGGGTTTTCCGCGGGCTTCTGCCGTTCCTCCAGCAAGGCAAACTTCTCGATTGATTGGTGGAGGATCCTGGCAACTCGGAAACGCTCGCTCTGGCTGAGTCTATACTTTGCTCTGCCTATTGTTTCCAACGTCACGTTCGATAAGATGCATTGGAATTTGATGGTGTCAGCATAGTCGAGCGTGTAGACGTCAGTCTCGTTTGCTTGTTCCGTTAGGCAGCGGACACGTATAGGCTCGGTAATATTGAGTACGTCCTATGAAGCCTGGCAGAAGTAGAAGCCGTTGTCGACGTTTCTTACTGCCAAGAATTCGCCCTTTTCATACATTGTTATCTGTTCGATGCGTTTTTTTGGTTGCTGCTTTTTTGCTAACGACGCACTCGACTCGGTGATCGCCTGCATATTCTTGTCTTTGGCACCTGGCTGTTTGACGGCACGGAAACGAAAGATACGTGCAGGCGGGCTCCTGCCTCCTCATCCGGGCTCTCATCGATCTATTTGTCGGCTAACTGGTACAGCTGTTCACGCCGTCGCTCCGGATTCACCTGCCCTGGCGGCAACACTGGGTTTCGGGAAAGAGCGTTGGCGTTGGTATTTTTCTGCCGGGGCGGTAAATTATATTGAAGTCATAACCTAGCAACGCGGCCTTGAGGCGATTAAAATGCAAGTCGGGCTTCTTTGTGTTGTGAAAATGTTTTAAAACCTCGTGGTCTGCCACGAAGGTGAACTCTTTGGCGTATAGGTAGTAGCGAAACTGCTCCTTTGCATAGACCATTGCGAGCAGCTCTTTCCCTTATGAAAATAATCTGCAGGTAAACCTGTAGGTTTTTGTGCACGGGAACATGACTGGTACTGTGCAAGCTTTTGTGTAAAAATATGTGCATGATTATTCATATGAAAATGTACATGAATTTGCTTAAAACATATACAACATAATGAATGAATTCGTAAAGAATCTCTGCATGAGAATGAACAAACATTTGTGCAGAGTTTTCGTACACGATATGACAACATACAAAAATATTTCTGCACAAACTTGGATAAATATTTTTACAGGAAAATATGTAAAAAACAGTAAATAAAGAATGAAATATGATTTATGTAGAATAACGTTCATACATTCTAGCTTATGTTACTGTAGGTTTCCGCCTAAAATATAAAAGTTCTTTTAATTATCGGAAAACTTCCGTTATGTACCAAAACATGCAGAGAATTACGTACTTACGTACATAATGTCGTACATACATTTTTGACCAATGCTGTACAGATCCTTGAGTAAAGTAATAATTATTTACATTGTAGAAAAAGCAAAACTGTGCAGAACCGTAAGCACAAATTTGTTATAGTGAATCTGCGTTTCTGTTGTATTTTGTAGGGATGTATGTAAGAAACCTTGTATGTATGTAATTTGTTGTTGATATATGTAAGAAATGTAAATTATGTAAGAAACTGTATAGACATCTGTGCAGATAAGCCTACACAAATACATTTACAGAAACGTACATAATTTCATGATGGATTCAGGATATGGCTCCTACAGATATTCTTAAAGATTCCGTGTAAAGATCAGTGTAGGTATATGCGCAGAGTTTTCTGAGATGCATGAATACCTGTAATAATATTCTGCAGATATCTGTACAAAAATTTTTTTCTGTACGGAAAAATTTATATACCTGTATTGAAACATATAAGATACTGTACATAATTTTCTGCAGGTAAACGTACATAAATACCTACACAGAAACGTACATAGGTTAATACAAAGACCTGTACAGAAAAATATACGAATTTTTAAAATACTGTAGTATTTAAAAAATTTATATTTTTTCATACATTTATGCATATTTTTGTACACACATGTGTGCACTTTATGCATGTTTTTACACACTGATTTTGCCTACATAGAAACGTGCAATAATGTATGCACAATAATGTACATAAAATTGTGCATACTATTTTCAGTCGAACCACTGCAATGAAAATCGCGGAAAACATTGTGAAAAATTCATTGGACAGTGGATTAGTATTAAGTTGGTTATCAATATTGAGACAAATATGAAAAGAGTAGGAACCTTGCCTAATGCTGCTTAACTTTCATGATAGAAAGTCCATGGTGCGATGTGTTTGGCCAGAACACTTCACACTATAGGTAAACTTAAATGTTAATGTCTAAGAGCTTCATTTTGCTGAATTAGGTATTTTTACGTATTGTTCATGTTAAATATTTTAAAATTAGTTTCATAAAATATTTGAAACTGGAACTGATTGATATTGGAATTTTTTAAAACTATTAGCATTAATTATTTATTTTTAATAAGTTATAGTTTTATTTTAACACTTTTAAATTTATTACCTGTCCGTTAATATATTTTATTTGTAGTTCGATAATGCTATTAATATTGAAAAATTAAAACAAAATCCAAAATAAAAACAAAATATAGGCAAAATTTGTGTGCAAAAACATGCACAAATTTATGCACACAAGTGTGTGTAAAAACAGGCACAAATTTGTGCACACATGTGTGTACAAAAATATGCATAAATGTATGAAAAAATATATATTTTTTATATACTCTAGTATTTTAAAAATTTGTATATGTTTCTGTACAGGTCTTCGTATTAACCTATGTACGTTTCTATGTAGGTATTTATGTACATTTATCTGCAGAAAATTATGTACAGTATCTTATATATTTCAATACAGGTATAGAAATTTTTCCGTACAGAAAAAAATTTCTGTACAGATATGTGCAGAATATTATTTATAGGTATTTATGCATCTCAGAAAACTCTGCGCATATACCTACACTGATCTTTACACGGAATCTTAAAGAATATCTGTAGGAGCCATACCTTGAAGCCATCATGAAATTATGTATGTTTCTGTAAATGTATTTGTGTAGGCTTATCTGCACAGATGTCTATACAGTTTCTTACATAATTAACATTTCTTACATACATCAACAACAAATTACATACATACAAGGTTTCTTACATACATCCCTACAAAATACAACAGAAACACAGATTCACTAAAACAAATTTCTGCTTGCGGTTCTGTACAGCTTTGCTTCTTCTACAGTGTAAATAAATATTACTTTACTCAGGTATCTGTACAGCATTGGTAAAAAATGTATGTACGATATTATGTACGTAAGTGCGTAATTCTCTGCATGTTTTGGTACATAACGGAATGTTTTCCGAGAATGAAAAGAACTTTTATATTTTAGGCAGAAGCCTACAGTAACATAAGCTAGAATGTATGCAGGTTATTCTACATAAATCATATTTCATTATTTATTTACTTAGTTTTTACATATGTTCCTGAACAAATATTTATCCAAGTTTGTGCAGAAATATTTTTATATTTTGTCATATCGTGTCCGAAAACTCTGCACAAATGTTTGTTCATTATCATGCAGAGATTCTTTACGAATTCATGCATTATGTTGTATATGTTTTAAGCAAATTCATGTGCATTTTCATATAAATAATCATGCACATATTTCTACATAAAAGCCTGTACAATACCCGCCATGTTCCAGTGCACAAAAACCTACAGGTTTTCCTGCAGATTATTTTCATAAGAGTTGTCGTAAGTCGAATACTTTAGCTCGCTGCCCTTCAGGCAGCGGGAAGCGAACGCGCATGGTTGATCGGCGCTTGGGGGTCCTTGTGAGAGGACACAACCGAGCGCGAAATCGGTGCTGTCGACCGAAACTAAAAATGGTTAGTCTAAATCTGGTGTTTTCAGCACAGGCGGGTTTGCTGGCAGGGCTTGTAGCGTTTTGAACGCGTGCTGTTGACTTTCGCCCCATGCGAATTTGCCTTCGGGCTGCGCTACTTCGTATAGGGACCTGGCAATTTTAGCGAAGTCTTTTATGAACGGGCGATAGTAGTTGAATAAACCAAGGGCTTGCTTGACTTTATGCGCGTTCGTGGGGACCGGATAATTGACCATTGCGTGAGTTTTAGCCGGGTCGGCCTTGCTGAAACCTCTGCCGACTATATGACTGAGCACTTGTGCTTCGAGCTTCAAGAACTGACACTTCTTAGGCTCGACGGTCATGTTAGCGTCGATTAACCTCCGTAATACGTGCCGTAGCCAGTCGCCGTCCTGCTCGAGCGTTTCGCTGAAAACCATCAAGTTGTCCAAGTAAACTTCGACCTCTTCTCTTTGCAGACCTTTCCCTGATAGCCCTGCTTCAAGTCCATCACCGTGATGTATGACGCTGCAGCTAGGTGCTCGAGGATATCGCTCGTGAACAGCAGAAGATGGCCCTCCGTTTCTTCGTTGAGTGCCCGAATGTCCGTGACTAGCCGGAAACAGACTGGCGTCTGGTTTTTTGGGACTATTCAAAGTGACGATGAATAGTTCGAGTTGGACAGCTCGACCATCCCTTGTTCGCGGAGCTTCGCTAGCTCTTTAATAGCCGGCAGGAATCTATAGCGTCCTGTCCTTGTTGTCCCGGCTTGTTCAATTTCTCCGCATTATTCTGGAAGGCTGTCGCGGCGCTCGTTCCTTGAACAACATCGCGATCCCGGCACTCGACACCCGTGCACCCGGCAGCTATTGTACGCTTGATGATACCTTCTCGACTGCTCCTTCCGTCGGAGAGCTCGTTACAATCGCGCCTGTTATGCTCACATGCGCTGTAGTAGCTGCGTCGGCTACCATCCGTCGGACAGCGCGGCGTCCTCTCGCCGCTGTGGACTGGGAGAGTTTTGCTTAATGTTGCGCTGCGAGACGGGGGAAGCTTCCTCACGTCTGTATCGTCTCGCCGCGTTCTCGGCGTATCCGCGGCCTCGGTCGCCGGTGTGGATCGTGTTTTCATCGCGCCGTCGCGTAGTGGTGGCGACCCGGTTCAGCTGTTGCTAACCTGTAGCTTTCTTGCGCGATTTGTGCCGGCTTTTACGGTGGCTTATGGGTGCTGCTGGTTCCAATCGTTGGCCGTCGCTCGAGAAGGCATCACGGCCTGCATGCTCACCCGTTTGCTTGCTGCCTCATTCGTCTGACCAATTATTCCACTCAACTCGGCGGTAATTCGCGGCACTCATGCCGCTCCGTCCGCCGTCAGACGACTGGTCGGCTCGAGTTTTCCTGCTCTTATGGCAACGATCATGCCACGATTCTTTTGGTTTTTCCGAGCTGTCCGACTCGCTAGACGGGCTGGAGCTCTGATTATCTGCCGGCGGGGTGCGGTAGCGTTCGCCCCAGGGTTTACCTCCTGTGTTGCGGCCAGGCTTGTTGCCGACGGTGGCCGGGGGTTCGCCCATTCGCGTGTTCGCGGTGGCGACGGCGTTGCCCGAACTCGTCGCCATCCAGTCCGCCTCGGGCCACGCGGGGAACGTAGGAGGCGCCCGGTCAATTTGCCCCGTCGCCACGATGCTGTATGATGCCTTCGGCAGTGCCGGCGTATCCTTGAACAGCTGTTTTGAGGTCGATTTTTGTCGTGACTTTAAGATCTTTATCGCCTCGCGGATTTGGCCGTGCCCGATTTCTCGTCCTTCGGATCGCTGTCCTCGGACAACAGCTCGTCGATGACTTTCCGCAGTCTGTCCTTCGGTCTACTTCGCGTTCGAGAGCGGAGGGAATTACGGGGTGCCTTCTTTTCGCTCCCTGATTCTAGGAAGAAAAGAAAAAGGAAAAGTGCTACGAATTATACAAATGAATGTAATGCCGAAAATAGAAGTATAGAAGAATCCGTTGAGTTTGTAGAGATTAACTATTTAGACATTGAAAATATTTTTAACAACTACTCCAATAATTTAGACAATCGTATGTACATTTAATCATTTTTAATTTCTCTAGCTTTAAATAAAATAAATAATTATCACTATTAATCAATGCTATATATTTTCAGTTCGCAGTCTAGCTTTTCTGCTTATTCCTAGTTTGTTGACAAAATATACGGTTAGATCGGTAAAGAACAAATCAACAAAATGGAAACCGAATAGTAGCAGTATTGTACACTCATATATTTCGCATATAAAGGTAATTAAACTTTTTCTTTGTAATATTGCCTTTTTAATGTTTTAATGTGTTGTTATTTTATATTTTCTAGAGTCATGCACAACTATCAATTTTAGTGGAAAAGATTCAAGAGTTTTACTGTACGGATAATTTAAATGTAAGACCCTACATCGTTTTTTGAGTCACGATTAACAACGTGACATGTTATCATGCTGCGTATTAAATCAAACTGTATATTCATTTAAGGGGTTATGCCTGAGTTAAACCTGAAAAAAATAAATAATCAGTTAATAGGCAATAAAAAATTATACATAAGTAGTATCATAAAAAATCTTTTTGGTAGTTCAAATATACATATTTATTGTAATTTTGCATATTTTTAGAATATGATATATCTATACTTACTGCTTAAACAATCCCATGTGTGAAGCACTAAATTTCAGTACTTTTTCTCCTTTACCGCATGATTTCTCATCATCCGGGTGATGAATCCAAGCCAAACTGGATGGAATTTCTTCTAAATGTGCCTCTCCTCAGCATGAGCGGAAGACTTTTCTGAAAAATACAAACTTTCAATAATTAGTAACAAATAAGTTATAATATAAGTAATTATAGTGAATGTTACGTATGTTTACATACATAACATTCACTTTTAACTTATCTTGGCCAATTTGGCTCCGCTTAGGCTGTGAAGAAGGGTTTCCTGGAGCTGTATAAAAAATTTCAGCCTAATTGGAGTTATGGATCCTGAGAAATCCTGCGGTAACTGACCTAAAATCATAAAAATTCAAAATTTGAGAAAACAGCATTTAAAGTTTTACGTAACATTTAATTATATAAAATGTACTTACAATTTTTTTTCACACCTGGACCTTTTTAAATGAATAATAGGGATGTCCTGGTCATCTTTGTACGGTTTGGGCATGATCCAAAAATTGTACTCGTGTCCAGTCCTCTGAAAAAGGCAAAATGAAAAATTAAAATAAAAAGTAATTTTTCTCATTTTCAAACATTTTTATAATTAACCTATAAAAATGTTTTTATTGTTAAAAAATAAGTTTATATACTTACATCTTATGAAAAAAAGAGCAGCACTACCGTTGTGTACCAAGATTCAGGTTAGAAAAAATCCAGATGAGCCTGATGGTAAGGAAGCAGAAAGCAAGCAGACAGCTCTAATCAGCTGTTTAGCTTGCATTCTGTGACCTACATTCCATTCAGCTACAGACTGCTACAAAGCTTAAGCTGTTTGTGTATGTGAAAAGTGTTTGAATTTAAAATTTAAAAAACAATAAAAAAAGATGAAAAAAAAAACATGAAAAAAAAATGAGAAGAAAGGAAAAAATTGTGATTTTGTTTCGAGTGTTTTGGAGTGAAATGCATTTATGTTTATATGTGAGGTTGTGTATGGTGTGTGAGTTTTTTTGTGTAATGTGTAGATGCATTCAATATGCTCCAGCTCTGTAGAAGTCTTCATCCTGATGGCTTCTTCTCCTTCTGGCTTGACGTGCTTCTAGGGTGGACTCCAACTCTCGTTTGCTGGACAATTGAAGCCTCTCCTCATCTTGAGTCTTGGCCCAGTTGACTGCAGAGGATCCTGGTGCAAGGCCAAATTTCTTCATGACCTCAAGCATTCCTGCTTTGCCGTCATTGAAGATGGTGACTGCAATATAAACACCAATTTCAAGGACTATCAGACCACTGAAACTGTGCTTGGGGATGAGTTTCCAAATCGAGTGATTGAAACTTTCATTGGAGTTTTGCGTGAAACCTCCAATGTATCTCTCAAGCAAGTCCAGTTTCGTCAAGTCTTGATAAATGGGTTCAATTGCATCCATGACAGCAGCAGGAATGCTATCCCCATGATGAAATTTCTTCAAGTTGTTGTTTACCTTGGCTTTCTGCCACTTACACCAAGATTTGGATCCCTGTGGACAAAGGTGGTGAGTAGGGTGTTCATCTGTTGATTTTTTATGATGAAATGTTGCCCAGATAGCGTTGGACATTTCCTCAACAGAATTACTATGGCCTCTGATGGCATTGCCATAGTACTTCGTCAACTGATCAATCCTTTGAGCAGTTAGACGGTTTCTTCCACCGATGCCCAAGCCATCTGAGAGCTTCTGTCCAGCCAAGCTTTTCTTCAAGTTTCGGAGTCTCGTTCCCATCCTCTTCTGAACGTGTCCCACACATTCTTTCTTGTTGATGGTAAAATCTTCATAGGGCTTGGCATCCGAAAGTGCCTTGAAGACCCTGGAATCTCCGTCTCCAATGTAATTTCTATATCTGACCCCATGAATGGACTCCGATCTCTTGAACATCTCGACTACACCATCCACTTCCATCTTGCCAGAGCTTCCTTCGTGATTGGCAGAACATTTTCCTTGGTGGGCTTCATACCATTCCTCGTACTCTGTTGTATCCTCTTTTGGGCGCTTTTCACAAGCCAGGCAAAACGATTGCTTTGGAGCAACATCGATCACCTTTCCATTGGCATGGCGTATCAATGTTGAAACACCTTGTAGGGAAGAGTGGCCTCGTTTCCTCCAACTACCATCGCCTGACACTGTTTCGTGGTCATCTTCTTGATCTATACCGCTGCAATCTTCCTGCATAGCTGCTTGCATCGACTTCTGAGCTATACTTTTGCTTGCATCGTTCAAGTCTTGATTGATTTTATCAAAATTACTGTGGGAGATTGGAGTAGAAAAATCCATTACTCCGCATAAAGTGCTCAAACCAGCATGTCCATGACCAAGACTTCTCATGGCTAGAACTGCTCGTCTGTTCACTTCGTAAGCATTACTCTGTTTCCCTATTTTTCTGCAGGAGTCGATGAAAGCAACTGCATTACCTGAAGTACAGGTGATGGATAGTTTGCTACCAAGACCTCGTACATCAAGTTCTGCAAATCTAACGCATCCACCACAAGCTTTACAGGCCAGAAATTTCTGTAATCCTGGCAGAAGCAATGAAATGTCGAAAATTCTATTTTGAACCGCACTAGGTTCTAAATATTTAGATTTTAATTTTTGCCTAGACCTAGACACAGTAATTTCTGGCTGTGTAAATGGTGCTGAAGTACCTGGTAGAGCTTGTGCAGCAGGTCTTGGACTCCGTGCCCTGGATGTTAAAGGTGGATGCGTATCAGGCGTAGGTCCTGAAGTGGTTGCTGTGGCTCGTCCTGGTTGTAAAGATGTTGGTCCTGATCCTGATCCTGATCCTGAAACTTCCTTTTGTTGTTTGCGTTGAAAAACATGAGCTCTTCTCTTTCTTCTTCCAAATCTTCCTTTTTTATCTGATGATCCTGGTACTCTGTTTCTCTTGTCTGGATTCATTTTGAACACCACTTTACACTTTTACCTGTACTTTTTTGCTATCAATATTATAAAATTAATTATTTAATAATATTGAGCAAAGCAGAAAAAAGTATACATTCAAAGCAAGTGGTATTGCTACTGAACTGTATGGTAAAACAGATATCTAGACGAATAACCTTTTCGAACAAGCATCATACCGCCCGGTCGGTAAGCGCGAAATTCAAAATTCGCGATATTCAAAACTTTATTTGTTAGTGAATACTTGTGCCTTTTTGATGTTTTACAAAGCACGATATATAAGCACATGTTTTTTTTATATATGTTCAATATAAAGAAACAAAAAAGAGTAAATACATGAATTTTTTAATTTTTTAATTTTTTATTATCAATATCTTTTTAACATTATTTATTGCAAAATAAATATTTTTATTGTATTTTACATACAAATATCATATATATATCATATATTAGAAGCGTTAAAAGTGCGAAAAAATCATGTTCACTTATATAGCACTAAAAAATAAAAACGCGGAAATTATAGTTTTTTTAAAAAAAAGCTATTTGCATGCTTTCCGTTTTTGGTCCGTAGCTTTGAGCCAAATTTTTTTTGGATAAAAGGGACTTCAGCATCGTATTCTACGGACAATTTCCTATAAAAAAAGTCAATAAAAAAATAATCGATTTTTTCAAGATTCTAACTCAGGCATAACCCCTTAAAGCTGCGTGTGATGTGATAGATTTTTGTTTTAAAATATTTTTTTCCCTTAAGTTAGAATATCCATCTACTTGCCGAAAAAACACTTAGGACACACAGCCGTTGCGTCGCGTTTCTGGACCCTTAAGGGATGCCAGAAAGCTGTTACGGATCGTGGGGGTGAACCGAAGGAAACGAGACAAGTGTTGTGTGTGATTCTTCGTTTATTGCTCTGATCAAGTAGGAGCTCTGCCCAGTTCGAGGGTCGCCGGGTATCTGCTTGGTCGTGAGAAGCTCTCGGTCGGCGCGTTCCCTGCTGACGCTGCACTTGATGCATTGCCAGCTCCGGTCACTAGACACGGCAGTCACCTGAGCCTATAGCTCGTACGTGACAATAGATAATTATTTCCGTTCAGAAATAGTACGTACATACAAGACTTATTTTCTCAAATTGAGTACGAGCTTTGGTGAAATTAAGTTGAATTGTTTTAGATGCTGAAATGAAGGGACAAATTAATAGCATAATGCAAATATAATAAACAATAGTTGTTTCCTAACATCAACTATTAAATATGGAAATTACGTTTTTAAAGGGCTATTGCGAAAACGGGCATTTTACCAGAATTACGAGGGTCGTTAATATTTCGGATTGATAAAACTCTGGGAAGGTAAAAATTCTTAAAGGTAATAATTCATAATTGGAAAAATACAGAAAGAAAAATATTCGGAAAGTTAATAATTTAGATAGACAAAAGTTCGGAAAGCTAGTAGTCAGGAAAACAATTATTCTGAAAGATAGAAGTAACGAAAATAAAGAAGGGTAAAATTTCAGCAAGTTAAAACTACCGAAAAATAAAATATCGTAAGGGTAAAAATGCCGAAAGCCAAAAAATCGGATTGACAAAAATACCGAGAAACGTATTTTATGATAAACATGGCTTTTTAAAAAATAATATTAAAGAATTTGGCATATTTTGCGTTATAATTATGCATGGTAGTGATATACATGTATAACTATGTCTAAATTGTATAACAGCTTTATCCATACTTACTCGATTTCGAAATAATATAACTTCTGACAAAGTTAGATCAGCATGTCGAAAAAAAAGGTTGAATCAGTACATTAAATACGACCTACAATTTATAAGAGAGTGGTACTTCTATGATTCAATTTAGGCCTCGTTAATTTTTTACGAAGATTCAAGTAGGCCTCATTTAATTTAACTCCACAGCTAGCTTGCATAAAGTCAAAGTTAAATTTCAAAAAAATCAAAATTTTTTTATTTGATTTTTTTACATCAAAATTACTGTAGAATATGCTGTTGAAATCCTTTTTGCTCGAAAAAGTTCTGTTACAAAGTTATAAGCAAAATACTAAAGACACAATTTTTCAAAATTACGTATTATTCATATTTTGCCTTATAGCGCTTTTGATTATTCAAAACAATTGTGTTTCTATAGAAAATGTAACATTAAATGTGTTTATAAACTCCTTTTCAAAACGCAATTTCATTAAAAAAAATACAAATTATTTACTGAATCATTACATACTGTAAATAGCTAATTTTTATAAAATCATAGATTGTTTTTATTTTGAATGTTCAAAATAAAATAAATTTCGAATTTAACTTTAGTCTTGTAATTTCTTAATCAAAACTTATAAACAAAACATACATGCAAATTTAAATTACCGCCTAAAAACATGGCCCCTTACAGCATATGGAAAAGGAAATCACTGTTTTACCGACCTACTCGAGTTTTCATTCAGAATTCAGACAGCTGTTTTTTGTCTGCGTCATCTGTAGTCTCGTTACAAGCTGGATATTGAGATGTTGTGATAACTTCTAAGTCTCAATGGTGTTCAAATTTAGATAAGTGTTTTGGACTATAAACAACATATTATTTTTGAAGAATTTGTTCTTTGTGAGTGTATTCTTTATTTTTAGGTATATGGACTATGATGAATCTCATGTGTATGAGAAGATGCCTGTGTGTTAGATGTTTTCAAAGTCTACTGTAATTGCTAACAATCCTGTTAAGTAATAGGTAAGCAATGGCAAAAATTATATTCGTGTAAAACATGCTGACTGTGAATCCGTATCAAAAACTTACATTTCAATTTCAGCTTTTGATACTCGTATATCAACATGTACAGCAACCGGGTCTTCACATATCCCTTAATAACTGTGTATTTAATGCCAAAATATTAAAAAAATTTGCTAAGCAGTTCATGTAAGTACTACTTGATAAATATACATGTTGAGGTGAGGCGTGGGGTGGAGGTACTCAAATATCAAACGTGCTTGTATATGATCTATGTGTATATTTATTCTTTAGCGATGCACAATTAGTAATAGTCAGATATACAGTATTTGAACGATACGATGTGTGACACGGCCGCAGAAGGAGGTGCACGCGGGCGGGCAGAGGGGCGAAAAGAACGTGATGGAGTGCGCGACCACGGTGATGACCGACGCGTGCGGTTGTTCCGCGGGGCCACGGTAATGACCGGTTGGCGCGTCGTCGTTCACCTCCCTCTCGTGCCTCTCTAGGCTCTGCCTCGCGTCTATTTTTTTGTGTAAGGGGCGCCTTGACGCGCTGTGGTAGCCTTGAGCCGGCTTCAGGCCTCGGCGGAGACTCGGGATCTACGGGGTCACGTGAGCCGGGAAAATAAGTACGACAATTGAAGACTCTCGGATTCGCGAATTAATGGCACTATTTTATTTACGATTAACTCCGTACACGTCTTTTTCCCACGCTCGGCAGCGGCTCGGCAGTTACAAACACTCGCGGAACAAAATTCACACACTCTTACTCTCTCCTTTCTCCTTCACTTCCTTCCTCTCGTTCAGCCGAAGTCTCGTGCCCTGTGAACGCGATCTCACACATACACACACACGTCGGCTACGGCGGTCACGTGATCGGTCGCGTGATTTTTCTAGTCGCGGCAATTATGAATTTCTTCTGTATAATTTCATCTTTCTCGTTCCCTCGCTTCGGCGCATACATTTTCGTTTTATACATATTTGCCGCTGTGGACGACGCTTGCGCCTCCACTTCGACCCAATAGTTCTCTCCACGCTCATACAGTGGGGCTCGCAGGCTTCCACTCGGCAATCTGCAGTCTCTCTATCTCTCTCTCACACTCTCTCGGCTTCGCACGCACACCATATGCTCGCTACGCTCGCCGTCGCCTCGTGCTCTTCGGTGGTGTCATGGCGGCGGCTGCGGCCCAGCGGTGCGCCTGCTGGCTCTGCGCGCCGCGCGCGGCCGCGTGTGGTAGTCGGCGGCGCTCTCACTCCTAGCGCGCTCTCTCGGCTCTCGCAGCTCGGCGGCCGTGACGTCACAGCGGTGACTCGGCCGGCTGCTCTCCTCGCGCGTTCTCCCTCTTCGTTTCTCCTACGACGCGGCTCGTGCCGGCGCCTGGCTGTGTCTCAGCTGTGTTCTCTCCTGTAAACTCCCGTTGCAATTAGAGCATTTTCCTCTGCTCGGTTCCGGGTGTCTGCAGGAGAGTCACTCAGCTTTTACGACGGATTCTCTGTCGCAGGTGACAAAGTGAACTGAACAGCAGTCGTAGATGTTGTGTACAATGATTCTCGCAAAAATGCTTGGTGCCCAAGTCTCGGTGCATTCAGCTCGAGTGCGCTCTGTGCAGTGCCTCTCCACGGGCCCGTGGCTGTTTTCTTTCCCTCACTTCATCCCCTCTCTTTCGCAGGTCCTGCCGCTCCTCCTCTTTCGCCATGTCTCATTAGTCTGAGGGCCAGGCAAATTTTTCTTCGTTAGCCACACCACTACGAGAGTGGTCTGCCTTCGTCGGGCTTACCCCCAGTCGGAGGGCAGCTAATTCCATGTCGATCTGCATCGGGCTCACCCCCCACTACGGGGGCAGCTGAGTCTTCGTCGGTCATCGTTCTGCTCTCTCTCTCTCTCTCTCTCTCTCTCTCTCTCTCTCTCTCTCTCTCTCTCTCTCTCTACCACGGGCCGCGGTCTTGCTATACGTGTATTGGCCTGCGTTTGTCATAATATAAACTTATACTATACATGGATTTTTTTTTATGTGAAACATCTATAGGCGCACCTCGAGGAGTGAAACCGTAGTTGAAAACACAAGAAAATTCCAACCAAAAAAATTTCAACATCTGGCAAAACGTTCTAACCCCCCACTCCGCCTCCTCATACAGCAAGCTTGTCGCGTGCCGAGTGCTCTTTTCCCGGTTGCGGCTGCTAGTATAGCAATAAAGCATATAATAGAAAATCAGGAAAATGCATATGTGCGACAGACACAGGCTTTCCTTCCCTCAATCTTCTCTCGTCTGCTCGTCTCCCACTCTGTCCGATGCTAACCTTCGAGATTCGGCCGACGACAACAGAAAAGGTCTGGCCCATCGATAGTCAAAGCAAAAAAAAGAGTCGAACAGAGAGTGAGGAAAGAGAGAAAATTGAGGGACGATAGTCTGTCTCTGTCGCTCTTATGCATTTTCCTATACTTCTCACTCACTCTCACGGGATTTCCTATTTTTCGTTTCCTTCGAGTCCTTAGGTTTTTACTTAATGTGTGTGTGTGTGTGTGTGTGTGTGAGTGCGTGCATGCGTGCGTCACGTCTCTGGGTTTAGTGCCGCGCGAACTGGTACACGAGTAGCAATTTACTCCACGGATTGGAAAAAATTCAATTATTATCACAAAATTTTTAAGCTACATAGCGCTGCAATATCAATTCCAATATATACATATTAGTTTAAACCCACGATTTTCCTACATGAATAAAGTTACGCGCGTCTAACTATAACACCATCAAGTGCGTCAAATATTCTAATACTTCCTTGAATATTATTTTTCATTTTCTTCATTTACGATAAACTTCTTTCAATCATTATCAAATTCGATGTTTCACATCTGTCAGCTCTCCCGAGAACACTCACTTTTTTTCTTTACGTTTACAATATAATCCGGGTGCATGCCGCGCTTGGCACGCTTCGCCTATTTGGCTACTGCCCGGTTCAGTGTCGCATTTACATTGTTTATGGTTGTGAGACGGGCGCATGCTTCCTTAATAAAACAATAAAAAAAGGTGTCTTACTTCGCATTGCTTCGCCTGCGCGCAGATTTATGGGGTGACCATTCCCTTTGCCTACTTCGCCAACTGGGTCCGTTTCCTCGCGCGCGCGCCTAATAGTGGGGCTATAATGGCCTCTCTCCGTCCGCGAGCCTGTGTCGTGCACGTGGGCTCCCTCCGTCTAATCCCTCCCTCGCAGTGGTCTGGCAATAAACGGCCTTTTGGCGCGCGCAATCTATGTACCGTGCACGTGGGCCTTTTCTCTTCCTGGATATATCTCGGGAATCTCCAACAATACATAAGTATCTTGTATAAACTTTAAATGCATTTTCTTAGTTTTTCTATTTTGTCCTTTGCCACAGGTTTTCTCAGCAACTATGAGACAAATAAGGCTAAAATTTTGTGGAAAATTCCAGAATACCTTTCTTCACAGTATGAACGGAGCAGAATTAACTAACACAAGGTAAAAGTCAATGTTACGTATGTGAACACATGTAATATTCACTATAATTACTAATATTATCAACGTATGTGCTACTAAATATTTAAAATTTATACTTTTTAGAAAGGTCTTCCGTTCAAGCAGTCAAGAAACATATTCAGAAGATTTTTCATGCTGTCCAGAGCCGGATTAAGAAATTTTGCGCCCTACGCTACTGAATGCTGCCGCCCACGTAAGAGCAGTGATTTGCGTAAAAAAAATTTATTGAAATAAACATGGTAACACATTACATTTTTCAAAAACTTTATTTACAAAGCTAAATTACACGTACTTGTACTTAAAATAATTTTTTTCGTGACTTATCTTCAGCAAAGTTCTGGATAATAATAATATAATCTAAGGATTGCGTTATGTCACACTCGATGCAAAGGAGAGTCAGCGGATTTAACCTTTCTTGGGACTGTTTTGATCTTAAATAATTATTCACTCTTTTTAATGTTGAAAATTATCGTTCTCCTGAGCAATTCGTCACCATTAAACTTAAAAATATTGTCAGAGCTATTTTGACGTTAGGGTATAATTCTAAAAAGTTTTCTTTTATAATCATTTGATTCAATTCCTTGCCTGAAATTGAGTTGATATTTAATGAAATTAAATGAGATGCCAGGTGTTGACACTCTAAATTCAAAGCTTGCTCATCTAAATCATCATGATACTTTGTTGCTAGATTTTTTACTTTCTTACTTATATCTTTAGAGTCGACATTATGTAGTCTCATTAAAAATCTAAAATCTGTATTTATAGTATCGTATGCTTTAGAACGTTTTTTCAATTCTACAATGAGCGTATCTAAAACTATGTTAAAAAAATCAATGCGAAGATTTTCACGAGTTGATTGACTATAATGCGAATCTTCCGGACTTCATCGAAAAATCTCTTGCGCTTACACTGCTAATGGAAAAATATTTTGCCAATCTTATTTCGCATAGAATCTTATTTAGTACATTTTTAGCCATAATTCTTATGAATTCCTCACAAATTGATGAGGAAAGATAGGAAACATTGCCTTTTCCTTGATTTCCATATTTTTGAATATGCTCCTGAAGAAAAGTATCGTACTCAGCAATCATTTTTAGAGACATATAATAATTGCCGTTGTGAACAGAACCAAATATTTCATTGTGACCTCTAAAGGCTAATCCTCGATATGATAATGATTTAACTACTGTAACTAATTGCTGTAAAAGTTTTTTCCAATAATTAATTTCAGATAGAATTTTGTCAGTTAACGTTGTGTCTATAGTCTTTTTCGATCTAGTTGTGTAAACCAAACAATTTGTTTTATGTGCTAATGAGTTTTCGTGAGATTCGAGTACTTTGTGAATGTTGCTCCAATAATTCTATCTTTTACTATTAAAATCTATTGTCGGATTGCCTAATAATTTACATGGTCCACAAAAGACAGCTTTTTTACTTTCAGAATAAATAAGTTAGTGGCGAGGTTGCACTGAACCATTGGTTAGATTACGAGTAAAAAGATTATTTGCAATATATCGACTGCAACCGCAAATAACTCGTTTAGAACTGGAAAAATCTGCATCAATATTTTGATTAAAACCATGCTTTATAATTTCTGATATGGTGGAACTATCAATTTTCCACTCAACTGGGTCATAAGAAATCTCTACAGATAATCTATTGAACTTTTCAACAAGTTCATCTTCTTTTGCTACCTGTCTACGAGCTCGATTTTCGCTTACCATGGATTCTTGAACAGATTGATTGCGTGTTTGAATTCCCGTGTGATTATTAGGCTTAGAATTACACTTTAATTCATCTATGTAGTTAAAAAATATAATAATTTAAAATGTAATTATTTTGCAACGTGTAATGAAATTTTAGAAAATTCAATATAGAAACGCAGATTATTACCAATACTTGGTACTGCTAATACTCCGTTATCAATGTTTGCTTCTTATAATATAGGTTCTTGAGGAGAAGTATCATCATTTTTCGACTCTTCATTATTTTCCCCACAGGCTTGAAAGAAATTACTTAATTTACGTGTCTGCGAAATCACCTGTTCCTCTTTTTTTGCCTTTAATCTTGCTATATTTTTATACTGTACACTGCTTAATTCTTTTCGGCGGTAAGACATTCTTATAAAACGTTTATAACCATGAAAAACACATATAGTTAAATCGAAAGTATTTCTGTGCAAAATCAAAAAATCATCGAAAATTATTATATAATAACACGAATATTAAACTTACGAATGCTTGTAACGTGGAATTTATCTCGCCCGCACAAGGATTTCCGTTAGTGTACAAAATAATTTTAATTCGCCGGCTGCCTCCTCCTCTCCGGTAGTTGATCCTAGAAACGGAAAATCGCGCGGAAAAATTGGTAGCAATAGGATTTAGTCGATGCTAATGATTTCCATATCACTGGGTAGAATGCGGCTTTATTGCCAGTGTTAAGTAACATATTTATATCGATCTTTTGTTGTTCGGTTAAATATTTCAATAAAAACTTTGGAATGCATTGCGCCGGAGTTGTTATATAGACATAGTTATGAAAGTATGTACTTCTTTCGCATGATTCAATTGAGGTTTTGTAATGCAATTGGATAATATATTGTCACGCATATCACGCTTTTATGAAGGCAAGTAATCCTTTTGACAAAGTTTTCCCAACTTGGATTAGAAACTTCATCTTTGGCGGTATCGTTGTTTGAATTATTTTCAGAATTTGTTCATTTGAATAACCTACATTTAAATTCAAATTAATAAATATAAATTTAAATTTGAATATTTAAAGAAAATCTAAATTACTTACGCTCAGTATTCACGCATTTTTTGGAAATTTCTTAGTTATAGGATCATTCAAAATATTAATAAATCTCTTCACTAATTCTGTATCGTTGGCTGTGTGACCATCGTATGCCCTACATGTCTTTACGGCAGCCATCACAGTCCTAGTTGGTGTATTTTGATGATCATTGTCCATCAAATCGCAGTTTAAAATATTAGTTCCCCATATCCTTGTATCTTTATATATGTAGTGAAGTATTAAATGATATCGTCGAATCGAATAATCCCAATGCGCGGATCGTTGCATATCCGGCAACTCGCAAAATGACTTGAGCATTTGTCTTTGCGATTCGTTCACTGCGTAGTCTAGACTATAAAAGAAAAATTTAAGCGATAAAATTTTTAATTTGAAAATATAAAAATAAATTAAAAAAAAATAACCTTGTCGTCATGTTGATGCTGTTTTGTGCAACCTGTAATATTAATTTAAAAATATAAATTCAAAATTCATTTATGATAAGAAAAGTTAATACTTGATGATATTTCATGAATAAAATAAAATATGAAATAACTTATTTAGATTAATCTTCATCTTGTCTATTTGCAGAAGTCACTTATCACATTCAGTTTGATATTAAATGCAAATTAAAAAAAAAATTTGAATTCCATAATGACCATTGTATTGCCATATGGGGAATAATGACCATGGTATTGCGATATGGGGAAACTATTTTAAAATTTGAATATTATAAATTCGAATTTGTAAAATTAAAATTTAAAATTTATTTAAAATAATTAAATTGAATTTAGATTTTGAAATATTAAAAACATGAAACTGAAATTAAATTGTTTATTTACCTATAGAAGTTTGTATAGCACACGTTGAGTAAGTTGGCATTGCGAGGTTCGGATGCAACAAGTTTAAGCTTCCTGAGAATCGAGCGGCGAGCGTTCGCCGGCGTTGTGGCGCATTCCGTCGCGACTTCGCTATTTTCCTCTTTCTATCACTCAATTGTGATACGTCTTGAGCAAATTCAGATTCCTTTATTGTGCGAAGAGAAAATAATAAATTAGATTATCTTTTAATTTCTAATAAGTTGATTTTAAACAATTAAATTATATTTCAATTTTTAAAAGTTAAATTTAATAGTATATTTACCTCTATAAATTTATATGATGCACGTAGATTGAGTTTGGTGTCCACAGCACTATTTACAAAGTTGACTGCGATGTTCCGATGTATCAAGTCTCTCGGCTTCTGAGAACTGGGAATAGACTTCACTCGCGTCGATTGAATTCTCGGAAGAGCGATAGCGGCGAGTGACGCATACACAAGCCGAAGCCGGTGTTGTTGCGCGCCGCGTCGCGTCGCGTCGTCGCGTCACGACTTCGCTATTGTCGTTTCCTTTGTACTGATTTGTATGTTTTTGGCAAATTCAGTTTTTTTAGTGCCCAAAACCAAAATAACGAATTATATTATCACACGTATTAAACAATATCCTTTATAAATCACACAACACTTGTCAATTTTGCACTTACAATAGTTTGTATTTCACTTAATTAATATTAAATACATGAGTCGCGTACATTTATGACTTTAGAAATATAGTGACAAACCGAAAATTTAATTGAATAGATGCAAATTTAACTTTTTCACTCAGAGTGTCGCAGGTTCCGTATCTTTAGTTGTTATAGACTCTTCAAAAATCGCACGAGGACTAACGACCGGTGCTCGGTCCGTCATACTAGTAGAGTCGGTCCAGAGGAGTGGGGTGTGACGGCCCCGCCTCTCGCTGTGGAATGTAGAATTAGGCCTCGGCTGTAGCGCTTGAGATTTCAACTGCGCAGAAGCGAGAACAGACGACCTATTGTACCAACCTACTAGCAGGTTGGCGCGCTTATTCAAAAATCATAAATTATCCTTTTTCGGGAAACGTGACTAGACTCAACCTTATATACACACGCGGTGCAAAAGAACTCAAGAGCTTCGGAGAAAAGCTCTTGAGTCGCATAACATTCCCTTAACACGTACTACAATACACCGCGGGCCTAACTAAACTATAAATTCATCATCGGTGACGAGGAAAATATACAATCCATCTAAAAATCCTTGAAACTCATGTAACTCGAGCACAACCGCGAGACTACCCCTTGTAAACGCGACACGCGTACGTGACTTTACTCTAATTTTCATATACAATATCCTTTAGGAACTCGAGAAAACGCGTGAGAACCGAAAGATTGTAAATCAACTCTTTCACTAGAAAACGCCGCGCAACTAGATATGTAACTCTTTGGACATCACACCTCGCGCACGTACTGGTCACTCGATATACTCAATGCGCGGACCAATAGCGAGAAGGGCAGAGAAAGTAAGGCGTTACTTTCTCAGGCCCTCGAGTTTTTCCAACGAATTAGAAAAAACCTCCGCGAGTATGTGTAATTCCTAGAATTCGTGTCTCGCGGACGACGTCAGGAGGCCCAAGATATAAAAGGGCTCCACTCCAGCGAGGGGCAGACCATTCGGTACCAACTCTTTAACTGCGCTAGACCTCGTATACTAAACTCATTCTTAGCGATACTTAAACATTTTTCACGAATTAGGAACTTAGAATAATTCGCGATAACGAGTTACACGCTGTTACAAGTGTAACTCGTCGGTGCATCAATAAACCATCACGATTACTACACGCACAATCAACGCCCTTCATTTCATTCCATCCCTCTCTACATTTAAAACCATAAGCGACTTATAAGCAAATTGAGATAGATAAGACCCTACTGTTACCCCTGTCGATAACACACGGCAGGGCCGTACCAGGAGACGACAGGTGGCGCCATCTGTTGCTGACTTCGTAATGTGCAAATATAGGGTGTTGGTAATAGAAAATGTCGGTAATGTTGGTGGCGCCATCTGTTGGATGTACTCTGAAACATAAATTTACATTATCGATAACATAAAATATACATCGAAATGAAATTGTATAACATTAATTTAAATTCAGTTTTTAAAATTGTAATTAGATTATATAAATTATATATTTACCAATGTTATACATTTTTTCTACACCTTCTTTTAGGTAGCGGAAATTCCAAGATAGACGATTCCAATAATGTGACTTCACCTCTTCTTCTTTTCAACCGTCTAGGTGCTACAGATGGTCGTTCATCTAAGTTATCTTAATCGTTGACTTGCATGTAGTCATTGCCATGATAGTCGATGAAGTTTCTTATATGATCGGATATTGTTTCGTTATATATATTCATATAATATCTAATGTATGAAATATTTGCTTCATCTACATGTATCCAACAATATTTTGCTATATCTGCATATTTAAATTTAATATTGCTAAAATTAATTAGATTTTATTAAATTTGATTCTATGAAGTAAGTATTTATTAATATTATTAAAACATACTTACAGAAATTCGTTATTACTAATATTGTCACCCATAAGGGATTTTATTGCACATATTACATTATGGAATATTTTATTAGAATTTTTTTTTCAGTGTATTCCAAATATCCAACTTCGCGGTAGGTAATAACATCTTTTTTAATGTATTCAATATTGTTTCTTATCCACAAAGACAAATTAGTTACTCTCTTTCTATCAATCTTGTTATGAAGCTTAGCATAAATTTCATCGAAATGACACTTCATAAGAATATTTGAATTTAACTGTTCTAAATATCCGTCAATAAGAATATCCAAAAACTGTATATACTTTTCATCAGTTTGACAAATAGACAATAAGTTATGTTTTCTTGGCATTCTGAAATAAAACTTAATCTAATTAATTAAAATTAAATTGAAAATTATTCATATTTTCAAATATTAATTTTTATTATCATTTTAAAACAATATAATTAGTAAAATGTGTAAACATTTTCGAATGAAACAACTTGCATCACATTCTGTTGATCTAATGGAATCTTATTATAATATCAAAGTACAATTTGAATAGTTAAATTTATATTTTAAAAATAAAATCGAAATCGAGTACCGCTACCCACCCTACTGTAGGAAACCTATTATAACGAGGCCTGGAAATACCCCTGTCGATGACACACGGCAGGGCCGTAACATATTTTGGTGACAGCGATGTTGCTTACGCTTTTGGTTGAATTTTCACTATTGCGAAAATTCAAAATTGAGAGGGAAGGTGAAGTGATGAAGTGATGTGATGGCTTCGCCGAAGAGATTCTGCTGCAATCATCAACGAGAACTACAAAGGACACGGAAAATTACGGAAACCACTTATCAACTTTACGAGATCTTTAAGACAGAATCGGATGTGTCATCGACAAGCTGCATAACAACATCAAGGAAGCCGTCAGGGAATTAGACAACTTACAACGGCGACAAATAAGCATATTCGAAATACCAACGAGGAAAATGGAGTGTCAACAGTGGGGGCAACATCAGGAACGGCTAGCGGAACACTTCGAAAGACTACACATTCGACGTCCATTCTGGATTCCACCACTACGAGATACACCACAGCAACACGACAACAGGCCGAGACGTCGTTATACCGAGAGGAATAGTCGCAAAAATCAACCAGCTACATCTCATGCCAAGGAACACCTGACTGTCGCCGATACCAGCGACTCCAACAACGCCATCATCAATAAAACCGATAAGTACCGATTGAATATTACATTGCATTGCCCCAATATATTTTATATATTTTCGAGTCGATACAATCGTTAATAGTTCGCGAAAATTTTTCTCCTTATATACATATATTAAACCCATATAACTGCTAATGAACTGCCATAATTTCCCCCTATAATTTGTATTAACCTTTATAAAATCGGCACAACTATTGCAATTTGTCGGAAAAATTTTATTATTATAATATATTTTTAATCGGCACAATTACCCTTATGAAATACCAAAATACTCCTTATATTTTTACTATTCCACCACATAAAACGGTATAATTATACTAAAAATACCGACATTCGTCATTACATTTTACAATTAATATCTTTATAAAACGGTACAATTACTTTATAAACCGCCGAAAATTTACTCTTACTCATTTTAATTATATTTTACTTTAGAACTTATCCAATTTATATTACAATACCCACTTATATTTACAACGCGATATATTTATTTCTACAATCTATAAAAATTTCCGTAATATACTATATGTATATATCTTGCGAACGATTTATACACTTTACAATTTACCCCTGTGTGGATGTGTGAATAATGTGATAAGTTTATTTTTTTTTAATATAGAGTAATGTTTTGATGGGTTGATATATATATATTTGTATTAGTCGTTATATAGTAATAAATTAGTTTGTTTTCTCTCTCACGTGAATTTTAATATTATCAAAATGTATCGCTGTTACGAGGAGGTAATGCGAACGAAGGCTGAGATGAGAGAGAGAAAACAGCGTGAAGCCGAAGAAAGAGAGCGCGAAAGAGTAGAAAGAGATAGATTAAAAAAACAAAAGTTAGAACAGGAAAGATTAGAAAGATTAGAAAAGGAAAGATTGGAAAGAGAAAAGGAGGAAAGCAGTAAGAAAGATGCCAACGGAAAAGACACCTACTGCCCGTTTTTTTAAAATCAAAAGCTCATATATTTATTTTACATTTTGGTTGTTTTTCTTTATATTAATATTTATTTTCCGGCTTATTATACACACATTCTCTCCGAGAGAAAATAACTTAGTAAATCAAACTTCTAATTGCACAAACTAAAATTTTACTTTAATAAATATATACATATATAACTATCAATTTTGATATAAAATATGTGTAAAATATGTGTTTTATTGATAATTTACGCATCTAGAATGCTTATTGAAATTATAGAATTACTTATAGATTTAATTGATACGTTGCATCCAGCCATTATTTATTTCTTGCTTTCAATAATAGAAAGACTCTCGTAAAATAACTGGATAATTAAGTATAATCGTTAGCTGTATACATTCTGCATTTTAAATCATAAAAATTTAGTTATATTTATAGCATAGCTTTGATATAGAATAGGGATATTTTATAGGAATAATTGCGTTAATTGATAGGATAATTAAATATAGTTTCGAACTTATATGATAACTGTTAGAACAAATAGGAATATTCTTGAAATTACATTATACTTGATAGGAATAAATAGGGAAAATTCCGCGATTTCAACATATTTAATACGAATAAATAGAGATAGTTATTGTGAATTTGTTATATTGATAGAATAGATAAGGATAGTTCATTTATTTAGCAAATTATTCGAATATAGATTCGAATTTATTTAACTTTAACACCATATTTCGACTCTTCCTACAATACTCAGAGTATTTTAATTTAAATTTCATTAGCTTGCATAACACCTGCCAAATAATTAGCCATAATTTATTTTTATCTTTGATACAATTCCGGAGATTGCATAAAAACATTATATACCATTGATAGTAGGTTAATGTCGATATAAGTTGATCTTTAAGGGATATTTAGTTAAATTTTCCCTTATACGCATATAGAGATAAAGCAAACATAAGATACCATTATTATAACTTTAAATTTTACTCAAATTCATAATTTATAATTTATATTATCAACAAATATATTATACACGCGTACATAAGTAAGATCATATCATTCGAACCTGACGTAATTCCTTTTTCTTTTTAATTCACGTTAATATAAAAATGGCAGAAAATCATATAGATAATAACGACCGCGATTCCGATAATTCAGATCTAGCAAACTTACCGGATAACACTTTACGTAGATTAATTGACGAACTAAGAGCAGATTTTGAGAATTTAATAGACGACGTTGAGTGTATTGAGAAAGACATAGGAATACATAACACTACCGTTAATAAGTTAAGTTATAGGTTAGAGAGGGTAATAACTTACATAGGTGTTAGGGAAAGAGATTTTAGGAAACATTTAGTTGAGGCTCATGGCATGAATTTAGTTTATAGTTTAATCATATCACTCATAATAGGAGCCCTAGTTATAATCGTTAACTGTATAATGTTATATTATTAAATCGCTTTTTGTTTTCTGAAATTTAAAGTATAAATGCGAGTGTGAATTTGTGTGATTTATTTACGATCTTTACTTGCGAATATTTATTTTATATACACACCCGTATCATGCATATCAATATACTAATATATATATACATATATTAAATATAAATCCCCGTACATATAAGTATATTTTAAGTATAACTTTTATACGTGTAATCGTAATTAACCCTTATTAAAAATGGCACGCACGAGAAGCATGCCATCGAGAAAGAGACCGTTGCCTCCTCGAGAGGAGGAGGGCAACGAGGTCAATGAAACGATAACTGAGCATAATGCACCAACAAATTTACCGAATATATCCACAACAATCGAACCTGCGACGACACTACAAAATTTAGCACTTATTTTATCCCAAAATAATCAAGTCGCGAGGGGGGGAAATGAAACAATGACGGACTTGGAAAACGCGTCCACAAATAATCCATCAGGATACTCGCACGGGCGAGAAAGCGAATCAAGGCATTCCGAAAGTGATCCTTCGCGATATCTTAGGATTTCCGAAGCAATTAAAATTTTACCGGAATTTACAGGGGATAATATTAACGTCGTGCAATTCCAACGAGAATGCAGAGGCTTGGAGTTCCTGTTAAGCGCTTCTGATAGATTTATTTTCGTTAGATTAGCCAAATCTAAAATCACGGGAAAAGCGAGAAAATATGTAGAAGCACGGGCTTACGATACACTTGATGATATACATACTGTTTTAAAACGCGCATATTCTCCACACCAAACGTTATATAGTCTACAAACTGAACTATCGCGATTCATACAGGGAGATTCTGAAAACGCATCAGAGTAGTTAGGGCAGCGCTGATACTACGCCGAGCAGGTCTCACGCCACTTCCTCAGTCGATAAGGTAGATTTGCTCAGTAGGTAACTCAGTCGATAAAAGTAAGTCGCTATAAGGCCCCCGCCAGCAGCGCCACCCAGTTGCGAGTTCGCCAGCCCGCGAGTACGCCAGTCTCCCCACCCAGTCGCGAGTACGCCAGCCTCCCCACTCAGTACGCCAGTCTGCCCACCGAGTACGTCAGCCTCCCCACCCGGTCGGTACGGCCCCAGACTCCCCACCCGGTCGGTATAGCCCCAGCCTCCCCACGCAGTCGCGAGTACGCCAGCCCGCGACGACAGCCCGCGAGTATGCCTGCTCCACCAGCGCTAGCGCACGCCACCAGCGCCAGCCTACCCACCCAGCTACCTCGCGCGAACCCGCATCATCTCTCGCCACCACGTTGCACCAGTATGTGGGATCAGGAAGTGAGGAGGAAATATAAACAAAAGCTATTTTTATGTTAAAAAGTTTTTTATTTTTTCAAAAAATCTACATCTATTTTATTGATTGATTAGAGTTTTTTATAACCTTGTTTCGGACAAGAATGATTATTGGTTGAGTATTGTAACATCTTACGACATTATTCATTTTTAAATCTATTTGTTATTAATTTAAACTATATTTTCAAAATTAACAACACACAAAGAGAATTACGATGTTAATTTCGAAAGACTATTTTCAATGCGAGCAGTAATTTTGTAACACAAGTCAGCGGTGTTACTTATTCGGCAATCGCTATACTTTTAAAACTGATTATCAAGCTTTACATTTTAAGAATTGGTCAACGTATTCAGGCTTTAAAAGAGTCGAATTGGCCTCATTTTAATTAGTCTCGTGTTTAATTCTGAACTCCGTACCTCGCGGTTCGTAAATGTGCGGAAATTTTGTCGTACTACCAAGTACTCAATAAGTGACATTGTAATCGGAAAATATCGTGAAAGGAAATACATAAGAAATCATACTAAAAACAAAACTGAGAGTGTATCATTTTCAACAACCTATCACCCATTATTTCAAATACGATGAGTAAGCAGAAAGAAAAAGACGAGGACAGCAGAAGCAGTAAAACAAGACAAGAGAAACAGGGAAAGGTAAGTCAAATAATGATACTAAAATACATATCAGAGCGGGTAATGAGTCTAAACCTAGCCATTTGTCTTAAATCTATACGCGCTCTCAATAAACAATTTAAATACATACATTTCTCACAAATACATGTCCTACCTATGAGGTGAGAGTGTAGGTGGGACATAACAGTATATACTAGTACACTTTTTCCAAACAGAATCTTTATTTTTCTGATCCTTAGATGTATTATTATCCAACTTGGCGTAACCATGCTTTTCGGGAAAAGAGTTTGTGTTGCTAGAATACTTATCCATGTTCACTTTTTTCTTTTATTTCAAGTAAAAGTTTGTTAATTGTCTCAATATTAGTAGTAAGTGTTCTCAACTTTTCATCAATCTCATCTCTATGTAACTCAACTATTTCATCTAATTTAGATATTTCAGTTTGTAAATCAGATTTTACAGTTTGGGTTATAGAGTGTTTAAATTTACAACGTCGTTTAGTGCTTTAGAATCTGCTACATTGCACAGTCTCTTGTCTTCTAAACTATACTGACTATCAGCAGTGAGTTTATATCCAATGCCGGGAGGTCCTTTGAAGTTATTCAAATGTCGTCCGAATACATCGACATTCATCATGAATTAATATTCAAATCCTTTATTATTGTAGCAGTCAGAACTTGACAATGATTTTTTGTAAGGATCAAAATTATTTTCAAAACCATATTGTTGTTGTTGTTGTTGTTGTTGTTGCTGTTTTTTCGAATCGTTGTAAGTAGTAGCTGTATTATTTTCTGAGCGAGAAGGAGAAGTTTTTTCATTCAATTTTTCCGACTCGACGAGAAATTGATATTCCTCTCCTTTCTGATTCTTCCAGGAAGAGCTTTTTTATCCATTTTACACTGAGTTGTTTCAGCTATGAATAATCCCAATCGACTGACATATTCATTTGAATTGTCCCATATATATAGCCGGCGTTTGTATCTAGTCTTGTAAAGGAGGGTCCAATATTCAGTTTTTTTGTTTCTTTACTTCAAAAATAAGATCAGAATCTTTTATAGCCTTGTAATATTTCCACTGAGTTGAGCTGGATTTACCATCATCTTTCTTTTTCGTTTGCTGTTTATTCGCAGACTTGCTACTGTTACTTTGACCCACGATTGCTGCCTTAATACTAGCTAATTAGTTTTTCAAACAAGCTTTATATAGTTTCATACAAGTTTCTTTATATCACCACTTATAGGATTGTATGTGACAATACGATCATGTAAAATTAAGCAATACGCTGTAGTATTCGCAGATACATTATTTTTACATTCAAACTCGAGACGGACGTCTACGGCTGCCTGTTTGAGAGACTCATTTAGTTTGGAACAATCAATGACGATGAGAGGTGCTAAATCTTTAAATTCTTGTTTACTCAAAAGCGGATCTACTATTGAGCTTTCAGTGTAATATACATTTTGAAAATTTGCGTACATATCGTAAAGTAAGGCATACTGATTATTTGAAATATCAAGATTAAGGTTTCCGTACGGGTAACTCTGAGAGTTGAGGAAAAGTTTTACATTACTTATATTACAGTGATCAAATAAGCTAGCATTAATTGCGCGTATTGCTTTTCTCCCTGTCTGAAAGCCGAGAATGATGAAGCGTGGTTTTTCCAATTGATTTGATGTTTTCACTGTCCAAACATGCTGTCTTGTTGTTGGAAGAACTGGATACTCGTACAATTCCCACGAACGAAAACTCATAGGAATGGGTGCATCTTTGTGAATAATTGTATTTTTCGCCGATCTGATAGTACAACGTAAGGCATTAGCCACCCTATACGAGCGAGCTCAATTTTAAAGTTTTCGTAGGACGCTGCAGCTCTCTGTGCAGCTGTAGACTGTTGCACAACAGCATTGAAATCACTTCTCGATCTTGTGAGAATGAGTTCGTGCTTTACATTTAGTACAATTTTGTGATAATCTTCGGCGAAGCCAAAAATCAATGACAGAGGAATACTGACATCAAAGTTTCCATTCTCATCTGTTATTTTTCCCAACTCAGAAGCGTCAGTCCAACCAGAATTTTCAAGATATTTTAGCTGACTTGGTGAGAAAGAAGTGTAACCTTTCATCAAAGTTGTTATAGCAACATTCTTACAGCGATCGATCTCAATCGCGTTCATCTCATATCGAATTTCCTCAAAAAGATGGCTGATGGCATTATTTACAAAATGAGTTGCTGTTAGAGCACGACCATCTGCTTTAGTAATCTTACCACAAATGTCTGGAGAACTTTTAGATAGTAGGACACACAAATCTTGATGTTGAATTGCTATTCGAATTTCATCGCTATTATTGAATGCGTGTGATGTGTATGGTTGATGTGCGTGAACCTCATAATGCGAAACAGACTCGTCAAAGACGACTGGAGCTTGTACATTAAGAATTTCCTCCATCTTTCACACAACAGCAGCAGATAAATGTACAACTTATTTTTTCAATTTTATTTTTTTTTTCCTCTTCCTCCACCACCACGCTGCACTTTGAGACCAAGATTTTGTAGAAACTGCAGATTTTGACGTGTTAATCGTTTCATCACTCGTTTGCGACTGACTGGCTGACGACATGCTGTGTCGTTAATATAGCATTTCTTTGCATTGAAAACGATACCCATTTTAAATACTCTTTAGATGCAATCGAACTGTAATAACTTCTCCTCGGAGATTAATTAAATCACCATCTCGATCTACTATACGCAATTGTAAGTGATCAATCACTTTCACAGATATTGGTAAGTATATTATTTGTTTAGAAACTTCGATTATCTTGTAGCCAGATGGTACGACAGGAAAAAATTCATGTATTGTATGAACTTTTTGCTGATTTATGTATGCTCCTGTTGTAATGTTACATTCGACTCGTAAAGCGTTTACTTTGAGAATGGTTACAAGTAAGTCTATCATGACTTATATAGGGTTTCAAAATTCTTGGAGTGAAGCCTAGGAGACGAAATAGAGTCTTGCGGTCGAAAATCTATTTCATGACTGCACTCGATCGAACAGCGCAATGTATTACTGTTAGGCTTGATAATAATTGTTATACCTCGAGCATCGAGCAGTCCTTGTAGTGTTCGCTCAATATCTTCAATCTCATAACTGCCACTAGGAATTTCAACAACTTCTTGACCAACATAAAACTTGTTACAGTTTACATCAATGTTTGGTATAGAATTAAAAGTGAGTAGTTGAACAAGTCCAATATTATACTGTTTATCACTATCCAATTCTATGGGAGGAAAATAGTGTGTTTCAAGGATTGAGGAAGTGCCTGAAAGACTGAGCGTCATCGACTCAGCAACCATCGTGAGTAGACTAATTTGAATTATCGAATCGGTTTGTTTTTATACAGTATGAAATTATCCTTGCGATTAAGCTGATTGCAAAGAAATTTGAGACAGAGATGACCACAGACGTAAGTTGAAAATTCTTGATAACTTTGATAATTGTACTTTACTTAAGGAACATTCCAATAGTTCATGAGATCGAGAGGCGGTTGCAAGTCTCCGAAACTATCAAAATACACAACATCGTTACCAATGTTTCGAAAAGCTACCCAATGCATGCCGGATCCACTTGCATTATCTAGATTGATTATTGCCGATTCGTTGACTCGAGAACCATTTGAAGGTAAGGCATTTCGCATAAAAACTCTTTGAAAATGTGCTATTTTCATTAATTTGGCATACTTTAGCAGATCGTAGTCAGTTAGGGCACGTTTTGGTAGTCTTATTTCAACGAAGTTTTTTCGAGAGATTCCGAATCCTTTATGATAAGGTTTGAAGAACAGCCCTTTACCAAGCATCAATTTCTCAACTTTCCCATTATGTCTTTTTTGTTCTTCCATTTGTTTCTTAGTAGCGTTTGCTCTGTTTATTGCTTGAGCTATTCCAGCTGCTCCTCCTGCAAGTGATCCTACTGCACTAAGCCTAGCAAAAAGCGGAATGAGTGCTGGAAGAAAACCACCTACTTTGCTAGGTATGGATAGTATGCGTGGAACGGCAACTTTACTTTTTCCACCAACTTTTTTCACTTGCTCTCGAGCTGTTTTCAATGCTGATTTAATCATTGAGCGAGAATCATTGCCAGCAATGGCAGATTTTGATAGTGTCTTGGCTAATTTTTGTAGTGTAATCTTCTTTCCACGCTTTTTTCGCTTTGAAATTCTTTTACAGCCTCCAATACCCATACCAAACTTTGACTTTAACTTCATAGCACCGGCTACAGCAGCAGCTGCTGCTTTTTCTTTCAAACTAGCGTATTTAGATTTCACTCTGTTCCACGCTTTCTCTGTTAAAATCTGATCAGCAGCGTTTCTCTCTTGAATGTTGTCTCGATTCTTTGAGTAAGCAATATCGTGTTCCTTACAAGCGACGTCTAGAGGATTGATTATAGAATCACCACGAGCTAAATGTTTTGCTAGTTTGGTGCCTGGACCACAGTACTTATAGCCAGGCAGATCAAGTTCAATAGGTAATTTATTTATCAATGTATTCACAAAACCTGAACCTTGTTTTCTTTTTCTTTGCATGATGCTTTCTCGAGAAAAGCTCACGCGAGACTAACTGAAAAACTATAAATGCTCATATTTATAATATTTTGAGTTAGTCGTACTCGAGAGGTAGAATGGATCTGAAAAAGCAGTCAGCAAAACTATCAGTGATAAATTTCAATCTTTTGACGCAGCAACTGCAGCAAAAAATACAGCATCGTCGTGGAAAATTATTGCCAAACAGTATAAGAGCAGTATTTTGTGGACCATCGAATTGTGGAAAACGAATGCTCTCCTATCTCTCATCATTCATCCTAATGATTTAAAATTTGAAAACATTTACGTATACTCAAAATCTCTAAATCAACCAAAATATAAATTTTTGGAAAAACTTCTCGAGCCTCTCGATGGCATTGAATACTTTGCCTGCGGTGAACATGATCTTGTCGTTTCACCCGATGAAGCTCAATCAAACTCAATTTTCGTATTTGATGATATTGCCTGTGAAAAACAAGATAATGTCAACGCCTTCTATTGTATGGGTGGACATAAAAATGTTGATTGCTTCTACTTGTGTCAGTCGTATGCACAAATTCCAAACATTTAGTGCGTGACAATGTATACTTGTTGGTAATTTTTTGACAAGATGATATGAATTTGAAACATGTTTATAATGATCATGTTAACACTGATATGACGTATCAACGCTTGAAAGATATTTGTTCAATATGTTGGAATGATGGCAACCACAGCTTTCTCATTATTGACAAAGATCATAATATGGATGATGGTCGCTACAGAAAAGGTTTTGATCAATTTGTAATAAATATACAGAATACTGAAAATGTTTAGCATTTAGTTGTGAAACTTCAAACTATCAAGATGTCAAACTTTAACCAGCAAACGGCAGTCCTACGCGAAGTTGAGAAAGCTAGAAATGCTGTGAAAAGAAAGTACGATTTATTAAAATTACTTAAATTCGAAGTGGAAAAAAATTTGAGTGACTCGTTCCGACCAATTGTGAAACCATTGGAAAAGCTTGTAGATGTAACTGAAAATAAAATAAAACAAGAAATAAGTGTGCAACCTCCTCCTCCTGAGATCAAGAAAGAAGCGAGAAAAAAGAAGAGAATTAAAAAGCTAGAACGAAGCGTTACAAAAAGTGATGATGATAGCATTGCCGATGAATCTAACCATGTCCGAGAATCAGCTTTTGAGTCAGCTCTTAGCGACTATTTAGCAGATGATTCCGAACTGGAAAAAACTATCATTAGAGATGATGAAAAATTAAACGACACTGCTAACGAAAACCTGAAAATGTTATTTAGCGGAGACTTAAAATCTTTAGATACATTATATGGAGTGCGGAAAATGCGTGATGATTCGCTAATGATTGGAAATACTCCAATAACTTTTCATACAGATAAATTTATAGTTGGTGATAAAGAGTATGTAAAAGCTCCAGGTCTAATAGAGTTACTATTTAAGAAACAACCTAACGATACTTTAATCACTGATGATGATAAAAAAAATTACGCTACAATTTTGAAGGATACGAATCACACAAAAAATATTACAGTGCAACTGAGAGTATTCGAGAAACAGCAAGTAAAAAGTATACAAATTACATAAGTAAAATTTTAAAGCTTCGGCCAGCTAAAATTGGAACTGGCTTATATAAAATAGCACAAAGTCACACCCATATTGATTACCGCTACTGGGACGATCCAAACGAACTTATAGATCGTTTGAGATTACTTATAACTGAAACGTCCGCTGGTAATAATAATCATGTTAATGAAATACAGTCAATCGTTGAGGAACTTCGTGAGGCTGGAATCATCGCTTTAGTATCAAAATGAGCATCGATGTGTTCGGACGACGTCTCGTTCATGCTGACGTATTACGAGGACCTCCTGGAATAGGATTCAAGCTGACTAGTGATGGAAATTTTGATTTAGAGAATCGAAAGCTATGCAATGTAGGTAATACTACTGATCCAAATGATGCTACAAATTTGAAGTCTGTGAAAAAATTGATTAAGAATAAAAATGAAAAAGTTCTTGAAACTGTTCGAGAAACTGAAAGTACTCTGAATAATAAAATTCAAAGCATTGAGTCTGAAATTGTTAAGATAAACGATATACTGTTAGATCTGCAAAAGAAAGTGCACAGCGTAAACTCTACAGAATATAAACGTTTAGATCAAAAAAAGAAAAAATGAAAGCTGCATTAGTGGATGAACTTCATAAGCCTGCAAGACGTAATTACCAACGTCGTTCATTTCTCGTCAAAGATATTGACGAAACATGGCAGGCAGATCTTGTTGAGATGATTCCTTATGCCAAACAGAATAAAGGTTTTAAATACCTTCTTACAGTCATTGATGTGTTTTCAAAGTACGCTTGGACTGCACCAGTCAAAGAGAAAACTGGAAAATGTGTAAGTGAAGCCATGAAATCAATTCTACTGAAAAAAGGAGTACCCAAGAATTTACAGACAGATCGAGGAAAAGAATTTTACAATAAAGATTTTCAAAAACTGATGAAAAGTTATAAAATTCATCTGTAATCTACATATAGTAATCTTAAAGCATCAATTTGTGAACGTTTCAATCGTACACTAAAAAACAAAATGTCGAAGTTGTTTAGTCTGCGTGGTACCTACAAATGGCATTATATTTTACAAGACTTAATATTAGAGTATAATAATAGCCAACATCGAACAATTGGAATGAAACCTGCTGAAGTGAATAGAGACAAAGTGAAACGTATAATGAACAGAATAAAAAAATCTCATAGAAATGTTTCGAAACGAGCTAAATTCAAAATTGGTGATCAAGTACGAGTTAGCCGAAATAAGGGAGTTTTTGAGAAAGTATATACACCTAACTGGTCAACTGAAGTTTTCACAGTAAAGCAAGTTTTAAACACAAAACCCTATACTTATCATTTGAAGGATTATCAAAACCAACCAATAGCTGGAGGATTCTACGATGAGGAACTTCTCAAAACTAAATATCCTGATATTTAATTGGTTGAGAAAGTTTTGAAAAAAAAGGCAACAAAGTTTTTGTTAAATGGCTTGGTTTCGACAATACTCAAAATAGCTGGATAAATAAGACTGATATGTAATTTTACAATAAAGAAAATAAAAAGTAACTGTTTATTGTTTATTTATTTCATTCAACTTTTTTATAAGTATAGGGATTATAATTTTATTTGTTTGTGCAATTCTTCTTGAGAAACGTATTCGATCACGTGCAACCTGCTGCCACTTTCCACGTCTAGCTTCACGATGTGCAAATTTCCATTTGTGCATAATATGAATGGTTGGCTTATCATTGAAGCGAACGCGCTTTTTCCTGGAATTATCGGTCTCTAAATATTTATGTAAATTTTATGTGTTCGTTTATTTGAACTTACCCATTTGTAGCTATTTTGTAGTGTCCCCAAGCAAGTGTATCGGTATTATTCTTTAGAAGAAATCTCTTGTCATCGTAAGGGTTGAGTGCAACTTTTTGCTGTCGAATGGTTGCCACATTATGAAGCTTTGATCTTATAGCATACTGCTCGCGACTCTAAATGCTCGAATTTTTCAAACAATTCAAGTAGTCATTGAAGTTAATGGTCTTCTGCACAACTGAAGCCTTGATACCTTTAACCTTTTTCATGCAGTCCTTATTATTCACACGTGTGCTATACATTTTGCTTCTCAACCCAATGAACTCTGTGAGAATCTGTCCATTATACTTATCTTTCATTAGTCCAACAATTTTTTTATTCATGCGAGGCATATTAAACATATTATCTACAGGATAATCTGATGTATCAAACTTGTCAATATTTCGTTTCATATCTTCATAAAAATCATCACATTTAATGGCATAAATGAGACTATCAGTGCCGGTATAAAGTAATTTACAATTATTTTTATATTCTTTTCGCATATAGTTATAATGAAAGTCGTACATGTGGGTCTTTGAGAGATCTAGAACTGTAAGTCCAACATAAATTGGTTTATTCATCAATATATCAGTTTTATTCATTTGTATAGCAACTAAATTCTCATTAAATGTTGCACTGCTGTGAAAGGTTGGACTTGAAATTTGAGTCCCATATCTTCCATCGTATTTACTCATAAGTTTCACTATTACTCGTTTTCTAACATTTCCATAGTTTTACCAAATACAGCATTATTCATTAATTTAAAAAAATTTTTTTCAAATTCATTTTTTGCGGCTGATCCCTGACTGCTATTTAAATCAATGTATGATTTGAGCCAAGGTGATTGTTTGAATTTCAGAACTCTATGAATTTTGCGAAGTTTTAAACCATACGAAAGAGCCTGTTTTAGAGCCACATAATGTATCACATAATTTCTTTTAGATTCGAGAGTAGCCAAGAGTTTTTCATGCTTGCATCCTGGTGGTTTCGCATGTTCAGGACAGAATGGCAAGTCATTGTGATCGTCATGTATACTATTTGGATAATCTAAATCGACTTCGAGAATAAACCGTATGGATCAGTAGAGCTAGCACTCGATAAATTGAAATCATCTAAATTTTCAAGCCATTCAAACTCATCGTATGGAAGATACTGTGAAAGACTGTGCCCGTACAAATTATTCGCATCTAAATAAATTAAAAACTGATTTTTCTTCATCTTTATTGTATTTATTAAGCATATATTTATGGTTCGATGTCGCATAGCGATTTGAACATTGACTTAAACCACCCCTGATTCCACGCTCTATAAACAGCACCATATATATATCAGTTAATAGCTTTAATTTTATTCCAGTATGCTTGAGCATTGCATCCCAAGAAAAGCCTGAAGTTGTGTAATAATGAGCTGGGTCGAGACCGTAGACTTTTATACTTTGATCTCGAAAATTCTCGAAAACATCAGTTAGAAGCAAGACATCAGTTTTCATATAAAGATCTGAATATTCACCAAGTGCATTAATATTGAATGTATTCCACACATTCTGAGCATGCTCATAATCCTGATCGGATATATGTGAGTCGCTAAGTATACTAAAAAAGTCATCTTTTTCAGGCAATTTATCCTCGTCTAACTTTTCCTACGAGCTAATGTACTCGTAGGGTAAAACACCTTTTCTTGTCAAGAGATTAATTTGCTCGCTGCTAAAGTCGGTAAATTCTTTATTAACAACATTGTA